>JAULBU010055949.1:0-12187 GCA_032358235.1 Odonthalia washingtoniensis | reverse complement strand
AAGTACAGTTCTTGAAATGAATTGCACTTTGAAATCTATTTACAGTACACAACTTAAACTGAAATTGTTGTTACCACCTAATACAATGTATCCTACAGATTTGGTTATCAACAACAGAACCGTTGCACATTGTTAGATTTTTTGCAACAAGATATAACACTTCACTATCACTGATACAAGCCAAGAATGAGGAAGGGGGTTGAGACGAGAGAGACTAAGAGAAGAAAATCAACAGACGCAGGTAAATATTTAGGAAATGGAGACAACCGAAAAAGTGGTGATCGTTCACAAGATTTCGGAAGTGTAGAAAAAGGAGTCGGGAAGGAAGCAACGAATTTGCGTGCATTTTTCAAATATAAGGAACGTGAGGTTACCTCTCGTAAATATGTGTATCTAACATGAGAAGAATAGAAAGTTCTGTTGAAAATGAGATATTTGGTAATAATGAGGGAGTTGGGTTGAATGACGAGGAAGTAATAAGGTATGTGCCGAACCCTACAAGTATTAGTAGTAGTGGTAGTAAATATATAAAAATAAAATGACCCGAGAAGGGAGGGAAGTCCCTACCAGGGATCGTATCAAAAGATGTGGGAAACATAAGCGAAGGAAATCTTGCAGGAGATGGTGCCGTATCAAGTGAAGGAGGAAATAAACCTATGATTTAATCACCATGTGCAGGGTCTCGTAAAATGGATAATATTTTTTCAAGCTTTGTACGAAATGAAGAACCTATAGTAATAACACGCCTCCGGGGAGAAAAAAGAATACTCGTGTACCGCTGACCGGAACTATGGAATGGAATGGAGGAGGAAGACAACATATCAGAGTTGTAGACAATGGTGAATCACTTTTGAGGAGGGATTTGTTAAAGAAAATAGTTGGTACAGTAATTAGGGTTGATGTGGACGAGTTCAATGGAATGAAGAAAGGAATACGTATGAATAGTTGTGCTCAACATGAGCTTTTTGATACTGTTATAATTTGAAAGGATACATGCAAAGAGAAAGATGAAATGATAAAGAAGTTAGAACTGGAAATAGTAGCATACAGTCGTATCCCGGATAGTAGAAGGGTGTCGTCAGTAATTGGAGCCAAAAAGAAGAAAGGATCGAAGAAGGAAAATGAATGAAGGGAGAAGAGTATCGGGGACATATCTCATAAAAATGTTTCTATGGATTTATTTCGAGTTATGTGCAGAGCACACGAAAATATGTCTGTTTATGCACGTTTGTTCACAGTCGAATTCTGTTTATCATGCTGATTTGATATGACTAGTACCATTTTATGAAATCAGAACGTCAATGATGTCAAAATTGAACAGCAGCATGACTAGAGAGGACGTGTAATTAGTATTGTAAAATGTTATGGTGTTTAATATTTATCGAAGGATCAGTTGATTCATCCGTGTAGAGCTATTTTTACGGATGGAACTTGCAACTCCGAAGCTGAGTTGAACGTTTTACATCTGTCTGTACACTTTTCCTCGATGGAAACGGCAAGGGAACATAATCTTGAGAAGAATGGTATGTACACATGCAATATTGAAAGCGTTCGAAACGTTATGGGACAAGATGTGTTGACAGAGATGAGAAAGGGTATGAGACAATCAGAGAAAAATCATTCTATTGAAAAGGAAGTTTTTAGTACAGTCATCAGGAGTTCTACAATGTTATCTCGTGTCCGAAAGTCATGTGCTCAAGTTCTAAGTGCTCAAAAAACTGCAGCGAAAGTTACTTTTTTCAAACTTGGGATATACTATTATTTCTGCATTTAGACCAACACTTCCTAAAGATGAATGGGAAGAAAACGTTCGTGCCGAAGGAGTTGAGGCATATCATAAACTTTTCAAGCTAGAGTATTTTGGGAAAACGAATACAACGTATTGGAGCCTTGCCAAGTTTAATTCCATATGTGCGGAAGGAAGCGTTTATGGTGAAGATAGGGAGATGGGTAGAATTGATATGCTATTCAATAACGAACCCAGTAGATTAGCTGTTGACGCTTTCTGCGAATTTGACTTGGGGTGTAATGTAGACGTATCGATATCTTGTCTGATTCGTCTAGATGCAGTAATAGCAGCATTGTTTGACTGTTTAGAAAGTGACTATGGACGTAATAGTGGTGAGAATGGTGTTTTTAATAAGAGGAAATCTTAACGGAGCAGAACAACCGTTTGCGAAGATGACCAGCAAGAAATATCTGAAGTGGAGGTCGGAAGTGGGCCTGAATTTGGTACTAGATGTGAAGAAGAATAGTTCAATGTTGCCATGAAAATGGTAATGAAACCTCGTTGACAAAACCGGTTGTGACGAAAGGAAATGGTATTTCAAGCAGGACATCGAGATCGGAATGTCTTCTTCATGTTATTTCAGCTGGAAATGTTCTACGATATATTCTTAAAATTTTCAAAGACGGTACTGATCGTATAGGTACTGCCGACTGCGAGCAGAAATTGGAGTTATGTGATTCTGGAAACTACTAGAAATACTGGAAAATGTGAATCGGAAGTACACAACTGCTTTCGATTATCCGAGAACCGTCCGTGTATATATATTTCTAACTGTAAAATCATACCGCTAAATGATATGTTGTTGGTATGGAACTTTTTATGATGCATATATCCTGCATGATGCAAGTGGTCGCGGTGGGATGAAAGAGTTTGGTGTAAACGAGAAATTTGAAGTAGTTCATGAAAGTGATGTTGATATAAACAATTGAATTGAACGGGAGTATTGTAGTAGGACGGAATCTGACCGTTATACATCAGGACAAAATTATGATGTTGATGATGTGGAGTGGTATGAGTGAATAAGAGGGGATTATGCAGTCTATATTCCTCACTCTTAGTGCATTTGTTTAATTCAATAAACTTTTGAAACAGACTTACCCGTTTTGAGACATGCTTATGTTGTGAAACAATGAAAGTTTTCCTGATTAAATTATGACGGGATTACTTCAGAACTAGTATCAATGGAACGTGTCTGCATCATGAGCGTAAATTAAAAAATATGTCAAGGTAAGGTATTCTTACGTTGAGAACGTGTACGGTGTGGGAATGTATACAGCATAGTATTTATAGGGGCAGGTAATGTTTTGGCGGAGACTTTTTTAACGGAGAGCGTTATTTAAATACGTCTAGAAGTGTGGAGTTGATTTCTTTATTTAATTTTGTTCTTTTGGATGATCAGAAGAGGGCGACTTCGTAGCTGAACTTGACTTGTTGTGCGATTTGGAGAATTTCTGATGTTGTGTTTATCCGCGGGGGATTTTGATAGCTCTGACACTGAGGCGGAGATAGTCCGAGACCAGACCCAATTGTCATTACATATATGCACCCCATGTATTGATTTAACAGAAACGAACGGAACTGAATGCAGTAGATTCCAAGGCACCTTGCATGATTTGCACTATCCATTTCTATTGATTGCATGTGATGCCGGCTTCAAAAGTTGCAGGCGGAAAGAGAAGTTCTGTATTGTATGACTTGAAGACATTTCCCCTTTTGTGAAATAAATTATGTTATTGTTTGGAGTGTGCGTGAAGTTTTCAATGATTGGTTGATAGGAATGACCGCGCAACTGATGGAGGAAAGTTTTTACTGAAAGTGGAATTCCGTTGAAAAATGAAATCTGTAAAGAAATTTCTTTTTTTTGTTGAGCGCTATCACACGTTTAAGACAGGTTCATTGTATACGTGTATTGAAATAAAAAAATTAATTTTTTTTCTCAAATTTGTTTTCAGTAGAAACGAAATGAAGTTTTGTAAAAGTTTCAGTAACTGAAACTTTATTGTATACTTTTAATTATATAGGGCCAACTTTTGTATTAGGAGCGAGAAAGACAAACGGTACATTGTTTGGGGTGGTGTCCTAAAATTAATTTATAATTTATAATCCTAGTATTCTCCCTTATACCTTGTGAAACAATCCACTGTTTGATGCAGACGCCCCCGAATAAGGCACATTTACGACAAAATTCCCAGTATTTTGAACTGTACTGGAAACTGAGAATGAAACTCAACTTTCATACCTTCGGCAGAAACATTGACACAATGTTTTTCCAACTTCTGCAAATGGCCCTCAACACATCGGCCGTCTCTCCGAAGACTTGATATTTATTCAAAGGACTTAACGAACAGATCATCATTATAATGGACCAAATAATATATGATGAGTGCTGTTATTGAGCAGTCAATTCATACCAATGGTTATCTACACAACATGTTCGCAATCACTGTTGGATGTATGTTGGAGATGAAGGAAGTTCCGGAATTTAAAAAACTAAAAGGTGTGAGCATAACGGTAGGCAGTGCCAGCATTTTTTGTAATTGATGGAAATTATCGGTTAAAGTATATGAGACGTTCGGAGAAATAATCTGGTATTGAAGGTAAATTCATCTTCATCAATTTTATAGGTCGCCGTGATGGAATCAAAGTCAAATATTACGAACGAGTTTGGCTGTCTGCCAGAAGCAATTTAATAAGCAGTACCCATATAAGTGTAAGTCTTTTTTCGATAATGGAAGGGTGCATTTCTTATTTATTTGTATTACCAAGGAAATAACATCCAGTTGTATATAGGGATGATTCAATTAGAAAATTGAGTCACATGTTATTCTGTAGTGGGGTTATACCGAGTGTTGGGATGAAGATTTGTTAGAACTATGTTCTCGTTTCAAAATATTGTTCTCAAGATCGAAATTTTAAAGGTATCCTTTTTCAATACTTTCAAGAAAACGAGAACATATGTATGTGGAACATATGTTTTGAAGGACGTTTTCGTAACGGTTTTGAATTTTTAGATGTATACATGCATTTGATTGTACAGGCTTTGCATAAAAAGAAAATAGAGCAAGAAGGTAGTTGGTTTTTTAGAAAGTACTGTGAAATAGTTACGACGATTTTAAAAACTATCTGGGCCAGTACTGATGACAGTACGGGAAAGGTCACTGGCGAAGAAAAACATTACGGAGGTAAAAACACTTCTGTTAAGGAACACATCTCCAATTTTTTGAAAGAGATTGTAGAAGGGGAGGAGTTCGAGCAGTACGTTAAAGAAGGGAAAATTTCATCACGAAGTTAATTTCCTCTTGTCGTGTGTCGTGTGACAGTTACACAGTAAGAAAGGAAAGAAGGGAAAGTACTGGAGATCCAGATTATCAAAAGAAAAAGAAAAAATCGCCAAACCCAATAAAAGTCATGAAGGGGAGGGAAGAACTGTTGATATGGTTACCAAGAAGTCTAGAAAAGAAGGAAGTTGTAATTAATAAAATCTAGCAATGTGGAATGCAATGACGCCTCACCCATTCGGCTGTGGGATCAATGTGTGGGAGATGTTTCTATGTTTTTAAAATACTTTCAATCAACAAAGATATGGAGAGATTAAATAACCATATCTTCGTTGAAAGCCATTCACTTCCATGCATTTGATAACGGGGTTATCAACTACATGAAAGGTTTGGGACGAGGTGCTGGAACCAGATTTACACTTGCTATTGGTATGCAGCGGCGTAATTCAAATCTCGCTCTTGTTTCTTCGATTTGAAGAAAAGTGCACTAACTATGGATGGGTACGTTGTTCTGGAGGTGATTGCAGCCCATTCTGTATTTGATGGTAGAGGAACTGGAAAGGATATCATACTAGACGTGTCATCAGTTCTAGATTATTATTCCTGTATCGATGATGACAATGTTTGGAGTCCTATTCAGAACAATGGCCCATATTCCAGTAAGACACACTCCAACCGCAGAGAAATGACTAATGAGTTTGCTGTTTTTGAGTTTACATTATATTATACAAATTTGTGCAAAAAAGACTGAATTGGACTTTTTTTATGTCAGTTGTAGCGCCAATAATGGGACTTGGAATGGTTCATGATGGAAACGTTCAGTTGTACTCACCAAACATTGGGTCAAGTTTTTTTCGAAATGAACCGGAATGTGAAAGACAAGACCTCCATACAGATCTCGATTTCTCACCTGTGCTTGGTAAGATTGTCGACCAACCTGGCTACTTCTTTATGATATCAGGAAGAAACCGATTTTCTATTTGGGTATTCCCACGTTCCCATTACTACGCAACACTACCGGAAACTGGTTCTGCTGTACTGTATGATGTTTGTCCAAGTAACTGTGTTACCGTCCCACATTCAGTATGATTATCTGTAAAGGGGATGTACTTCATGCTGGAGATTTCTCTGTACATGGTGGGGGTATAGATGGAACAGGTAATGTACGATTACATATGTTATGCAGGCCTAGTGGAACACCGGTTCAAAACAGAATTTTTATTGGGGGATATTTTAATCCCAATTAGTGATATTTTTAAAAATGAATTGAGGCAAGGAAAAAGGGGGGTTGAGCCAGGAAGGAAAAAGAAGGAAGGAGGCAGAAAAAAGAGTACTAAAAACTGAGGACAAGGAGGACTTAGCTAGGAAAAATAAAACAAAAAGGAGGACTGAGCCTGGAAACAGAACAAAAAAAGACATGATGTGATAAAATGGTATTGCATATTTTTTGGAGTAGTATTAGATTAGGATCAGTAATATAAAGGTTGATTACCATTATGATTGTTATTATAACGATTTTTATTAATATGAACGAACGAACGAATGAAATAATAAATTGATTGGATGATTATATGGATAAAAAGGGACGTGTTCAAGACATCCAGTTGTTTAATAACGAAAATAGACACAAAAGGAGAGAATTCGAGAATATGTAAGGATGACTACGAATGCTATATTGAAGTGGAAGTGGAGATACCGTAGTTTAAAAGAAATATAATTAGAGCATTTTTCAATGAATCACATATTAAATGTTTTGACGAATCATCTGAGAACAATATACTGGCAACACATAAAACAAATTAATCTGTGACATGTGTGTATCCTTCGAAATTTCAATACGCTTTACTGAGTGAATGAGGCGCGTACACAGAAAAAAAACTGGACCATATGGTGGTATAGCGTCTTACTTAGGGGTTATAGGGGAGAAGAAGGGGTAGAGTTAAGAATGGCTGATATGGACGGAGGTGTTGGTATTTGTAAATCTGTTGCCAATGACACGGTGAACGATGATGGGATCGACGGTACTGAGGACATTTTGGTAGATGACGACATATTGGTAGATGACGACATCTTTGTAGATAACGGTGCTAAAGATCCTGAACCTGGTGTTGATGTGGAAGATAAAAATGTCGCCTTAACTCCGATTAATAATGTTGAAGCCTCACCTGTTGAAGAAATTTCTCAGGATGTTACGGTACTAGATAATCCCCCTGAAAATGCACAACATATCGAGAGTGAGGCAGAGCCCGTTGTGTGGAAAATTGCTCAAATTTCATTATGTGCTGAAGGAGATGTTGTATCTGAAACGATCTCTGATGTCATTGTCCCTAATTTTCACTTGGGATCTGTTGAACCTGCACCACAGGTTGAATAAATTGAAGAAGAAAATCATATGCTCGTGGACAAGTCTGCATCTACACCAACGATTGAGAAGAATAATGTAATCATAGTGGATAAGGAACTAGAGGCACATGCCGCACATTCTGCAGCTGCAACAGATAATGACAGTGAAGTTACCGAGGCTTTTGTCACCCAACGCTCAGTACGAAGTAGTGAACCAACGATTACAACGATTTTAGCAGCCGACGAAAATCTTAACGATGAATCGAAATATGTCGTGAACGACGTTTGGGCAAATATTGAGCAAGTCGAACAACCCTGAAATCCAAATGATCAGGAAAAGAAAGGAACTGCCTCAATAAATGATACCGAAGGAACTGAGAAAAATCTGGACAATCTGAGGAACAGTATTATTAATACTGCGGACAATTCGTCAGCTCAACCAACAGAGTTAGCAGAGTTAAGTAATGATGTGCCCCAGAGTTGTTTCATGACACCAGCTACGCATAAGATTGCTTCCTCCTTCGAGTCGTCTGCTGGAAATAAATTTGCATAAAGTATTAGTGAACATCGATTCATTGTTGGTTTGATGTTTCTGATTGATGATGATGATGATGATGGTAGTGATGGTGGTGGTGTAATGACTTTTGTTGATGATAATGTGCTAATTGGATCACATACTATACACATAATCATAGTCTTTACCAAAAACATGCGTACCATACTAATAAAAGCGGTGAAAACGGAAAGTGCATGAATGGAACCAAGGAATTTATGTTTGCTGTTTGCTGTTTTCTGATTGATGATGATGATGATGATGATGATGATGATGGCGATGATGGTACTGTTGTTGTTGTAGATGGTGAGTAGGAAATTTATTGGTAGTTGTGGATGGATCCGATGGCTGTTGTACTGAAATTTGCGCAGGCATAGGATGAGGTAGTGATTTTTGATTGTAAAAAAATCACCGTGTGGTCCCAAAGTAGACATGTAACTTGGAAAGTCCAATTCATCCGCGATTGATCC
The DNA here is from genome assembly GCA_032358235.1 of Odonthalia washingtoniensis. Lineage (NCBI taxonomy): Eukaryota > Rhodophyta > Florideophyceae > Ceramiales > Rhodomelaceae > Odonthalia > Odonthalia washingtoniensis. Next base: position 3,754 of record JAULBU010055949.1, on the reverse strand, counting down.
ATCTCGCTCAACTTTCCAGTAACTGGAACTTATCCTTACACCGTATACGTGTGAAACTGTGAAACTGGTCAACCATTTGACTCAGAAAAGTTTTCACATCTAAGATGTGAGATGTGAAAATGTTTTTGAGTTTCCAGGAAATTTTGCTCGAAAATTACTGTAATTTTTGCATCGTTGTTCCTACCCTCGCAAAGATTATTTTATTTTGTTTTTTACAGCTATGGGATAGACTCAGGTACAGCGACAGTGTTCCGCTGCTTTCCGCTGCTTTTTATTAAACAATTTTTAAATAATTTTTACATAATAAATATCACTACACTTTTACTGGGAATTTTTACGTAATACTTTCAGTCATTTAATGTAGACAGATAGACACTTACACCAATCAATGTCTCCCAGTTCCACAAATTAGAACGTTTACGGTATAATTTAGATATCGCAATCATTCTTACGTCCACTTGTACTGTTTTTTGTTCTACTATTTGGAAATCACACAACCGACGGTTGATTAATTTCAATTCGTCTTTCCGAAATGAAATGAAATTTATTTTCAATACTGAGAGCACACAAATATGTTCCAACCCCAAACTTAATATCAAGATGTTCAATATCATTCAGGGTAATGAATAAATCTTGTGATTGCGATCATCGCAACTGCACTTTCAGATCAAATATATGTAACGGCCTTCAGATACATGTATGTCTTACGAACCACAAAGTCTACTTCTTTGAACCGTTTAATGGCTGGACAGGTGCTTTGGACATATCAATCGAGAAACCGACAGCAATTATACCAACAGAACTTGTTGGCCATGGAAACTCTCTTGCCATAGATCGTGCAACATGCGAGCACGACATATCTAATAGTGGAAACGAATCCAACTCGGTGGAAACGAGGAATAGTACGTCAAACAATGAAAAATGGCACAATCAGAGAACATAGATTGTAACAAAAATGTTGATATAATAAGAAGAATATTTTTTGATGCTATCATGGATATAAACAGTAAGTGTGGAGTGCAACTAACGAATCGTTTCATGCACTCATTTTATTCCATATCTGACCATTTTCCTCAATTAAGTCAGAATTTCCCCTCTTTAAATTCAGTTATGTCGTCAACAAATCCGATTTATTGTCATCATTTCAGGAGAATTGGTTTGAGCAAAGAATCAATTTGCCGTCTGGAAAGCAGAAAACATGTACGTTAGAAATGAAATAAGTTTCTGAAACGCCAACTATCGTCGGCAAACATTCATCAATTGTACCCATGTAGACAAAATAAATCACATTTTCTCACGCACGTAACCAATGCAATACTCGCAACTTCGGTTTTCAAAATCTATAGAGCTGTCTGCAAAATGAAGTAAAGAGACTACAGTTATCTGGAAAATGGAATGCAGTGACGGAGAACAATCATTTGTGGGTTTTATCCAACTCTATAGTTACAGGGGCAAAAAAACGTTAAAAAGCCCCGCACAAACGTTTTACCGACTTCATCTAAACCTTCTCAATTTCAGAGAAGGTTTCAGAAGAGAAAATATAACATCAGGTCGTACATTACTTGCATACTTACCTGTAAAAATTGAAAATAGTAATTCATCATGTGGTACATCATGTGGCATATCATCTTCAAATGAATGCGATATACATATGGATATGTTACATAAAAGTGTTGAGGAGTCAATGAAGCAGATATCAAATGAATCAATGATGGGGATTTCAATGTATACTTCAGATGGCTTAGAAGTACGTTCTCATCCAATACTGTCTTCATGGGTAGCTGATATACCAGAAGCAAAGGATTTTCTTTCAGTAAAACATAGAGTTAAAACAAATCTACCGTTTCATCTATGCCTCGTCAAGGCATCTGATATGTCATATCCTTCGCTTAAAAGGCTAAGATCAGTGAAACAGATAAAGTTCATATTGGAATTGGATACCGTAGATCATCAAGAAGCAGGTTTGCGGAACAAATTTTTATCTATAAATGAAATGTGAATACATCCAAAGTATTCAGTTCTCAAAATTTCTACTATGAAAAGATACTGGAACAAATGCATATTTATAACATTTTCCACTTCAAACCGATGCATAACCTACACCTTGGGGTCTCGAAACTTCTTAAGGAGTGATTTTCTCGACTTCTCAGCTGTCCTAAGCGCACAACTACTGAAATGTCTGTGCATCGCTCTCGAAGACCTCTACGATCTATGCGTAGAACTATATTACGTAAATTATATTCTTTCTTGTCTTTAGTCGATAAAATTTCTCACGGTTGCAATCTTCACGTTGATTTCGCAACATGTGGTGGGTATGTATCACTGAAGGGTTTCTTCCCAGAAAAAGGAGTTGCAGGAATGTTGGAAGCTGTGGGTTACATGCGTGTTGATCAAGTGTCCCCATTTCTGGGAGCCATATGTGACAGACTATGTGGAAGTGGTTCATCGGCAGAAATATCATCCTGTTTCACAATGTACGTAGACATGGCATCTATCATATTTAGAACAAATATTCATCAGCGATGGACTTATCCTGAAATACAGAAACTTCGCACATCAATGTTATTTTTCAAGCTCAAAGCACTTTTAATATTTAGTTACTGTAGTCCATCAGCAATGAATACAACGAAGTTACACGTATTGGACAATATTCGGTCGGATATCGAAATGCCGGGACGTTTAACGTACATGGATGCAGGGCTTTGTGGAGGAAGTCATACAGAAACCAAAGAGGCCTTTCGAAGAACATCAAAACGGATGTCTGTCAGTGTTGCGGAGACTGCTAAAAGAATGGGTCAACGCGCATCCAAAGCTTAGAAAGTTGTATGGCTTTCTTAACTGGACGTTGCTTCAGTAACGACATAATAACTGTACAGTGTACGGGTGTGTTGCACTCTCCCCTGGTATATTGCAACATATTTTAGTGGCGCAAAAAATGACTCGCAAATATTTTTGAACAATGTTCCTCGATATGGAGGCCGAAAAATTCCAGAAAATTAAATAATTGATTTTTTCTTGCAAAAAAATTAAATATTTAATTTCTGCAAATAAATTTCTTCCATATCGAGGCCGGAAAATTACAGAAAAATTAAAAATTGATTTTTTGTTGCAAAAAATTAAATATTTAGTTTTCTGCAAAAACGATTCCTCCATGTGATGGCTGAAAAATTGCAGAAAATTAAATAATTTTTTTTTTGTTGCAAAAAATGAGGTATTTTATTCTCTGGAAAACGTTTTCTTCCACAAGGAGGAATATTTTAACATTTTTTCTTCATCTGTTCCAGTAGTACAAACAAGCCCAACCCAACGCCGTTTGGAAAATGAAATATCTAATTTTCTACAATATATACCAGATCACAACATTATATAACTTTCCCGGGAATATACATCGCAGTACTACTACCGTCACATTACCTTCTCCACGTAAGTTCCTATTCTCACATCATCAACATCGACGATAGCACCTCTACTCGATCAATACGACCTCACATAAGCGTCATCATACCGTTGCAGCAACACTTTCTTCAAAATCATCATATCAGAATAAACATCTACACACATCAAGTCAACTTAAAATCAACGCCGTGCAATTAGATCATTTCAACAGCAACTTCACACTCCATATATTCTTCTCCACCAACATCAGCCACAAATATTTTACAATCAATTTCAACATTCTACATCCCAGTCCCCAACAGTTTTAAATCTATTTATTAACACGGAACTGAGCAACAACACAACATGTCATCTTCAA
>JAULBU010055938.1:0-12188 GCA_032358235.1 Odonthalia washingtoniensis | reverse complement strand
TGTTTGACATTTTTGTGCTCAAACGTCGCGTCTACAGTATGTATACCGAATCGTGACTAATGTCACATCCGGTCACAAAAATACGACATTACTGTGACATTAGGTCACGCTTTCCATCTTTTCCGCGTTCGAATAATTAACCCCTTCGCCACGTGTTTTTAGATGTCAGTTTGCAGTATACCCTGACTTGCTGTCAGACATATTCAGTACGATCCTCCACCCGCCGCTTGGGCGGTAGGTAGATCCTACTTAAGGGGACTTGGACCTCACATCCTCCTTATTCCAATAAAAACAAGCAGCATGAAGACTAAAATTGACACCAAAGATTGACTTCGTACAACCTTCGAATCTACTTCGGCTCTGTTTACCCTGAGTCTCTGCAGACGTCAGATTTCGACATCGCCTTACGAGCGCCCGCATTCGTTCGCCTCAGGTTAATTGTGCTGAACCCGGTAGTATCGTTACTCAACCCTCCTTCTCACGAGGGAGCTGACAAAATAATCCGTACGACCGCACTCAGTACCTTTTGTAATTAATCTCTGACTCTTGTCGTCCGTTTATCAACAGACACGATCATTCGTCGGGATATCAACCACACCTAGATCCAACTATTATTATACCCTTCTCATCCTCCATTTGATGGAATGCAGATCGGACGAGCTAATAGAAACGAAGGATTACCAACACCCTTTAGTGACTAGACCACCCGAGTTCTTTCGGGTGCATTACACTACATCTGGTCTCCCAGCCTAGAATCTCCCTAGGTGGCAACTGACAACTGATGGATGCCGACAAGACTACGGGAATGCCAACAACCGGATTGCGAAAAACACGGTCCGTGACTGGAATAGTACCCGTGGGATCGCTCAACGCCTTCCGTGCCATGTCTAGAGCCGACTCTGCGGGCACAACCGCACCACTTGGTAGTCAATCTCCTCATAAAGCAACCATCAAGCGCATTTGCGTCAAAGAATCGGACAGCCTACAACTTCAAGTTACAGACTTAAACAAACTTCTGGAGAAGGAGCTTCCCGCAAGCCCGAACTCGAGGAGAAATTCAAACACCTCCGCGACGAGTTTACGAAGATAATTAAGCAGTACCTCGTCGAAAAAACTCAATCTCCAACGGAGTCCGTAGCGAAAGTCGTAAAAGTTTTACGTTCTGATGTCAACGAGCTCTTGGAGCATGGTTCGTAGGACTCACCGAGTCCACATTACAATTCCCCGGTCTACATACAAACCCCCGACTTCTTCATCCACGAAAAAAAGGGGTAGAGAGTTTGTGAATGTATTTGCTCACCAGATGCTTCGGAGGTATTGGGGGTGACAAATAAGATTTATAATGAAGTGAATCACGTTTGGATGTTTATTGCATTTGGATTCTTGCTTTGAAGCAGGAGTAAATGTATTGCGCGGGACTTGGTGTGATGTAACATAAATGACAATGGTGGTGAACATTTTAAAGGAATCAACCGATATGTCGCAAGTGTTGAGGCTGAAAACGCACTAGACGACTTGGGTCTACATCTAAATCAACATTGACATGCAAATGAATATCAAGATCAGAATCATCATCTACATCTACATCTACATCAAAATTAATATCATCATCAAGATCACAATCATCATCTACATCTATAACAAAATCAACATCAACATCAAATTGAATATCATCATCAAGAACATGATTCTGCTGAATCAAAAACTTTCATTTTGATTACCATTGACAAACCTCTTCACACAATCCATCATCATGTTTTCATATCGATCACAGACTTTAAAGCAATTTCGTCCATGTTTTCTGCATCGTCAGGTTGATCATCTCAGTCGTTCAGTGGTGACGCAGCACTCACTGACCCCTCAGAGGATCCAAAATCATCGATCCCATCGCGAAGCCGCTGTGTATTCTCATTCCCATCGACATGTCATATGATTCCCGATCTCTGACAATACCTTTCCGGTCACCATTGCTATCCCTCCTATCCTCCAAAACGAAAGCATAAAAATTTCGAAACGCCAACGCAGCCCTCTTAGAAATAGGGAACACCTTCTAAACAACGTTTTTGATATGGAGAGATAAGTGACCACTTCATATATCTTTTTCAAATGGGGTTTGAAATTGTTCCGGTATTTGGGGTAAAACAATTGTTAACATATAATTTGTTACATTTCCTTTAAAATTGCTTTATATATCAACTAAACGGCGAATATGTGTTGAACTAACTGGATAAAATAATACAGGTGTTGGATCTGCTAATACAAGATGTCCATGATTAGGAAATGGTATACCTGTCATATCTAATTACAAACCATGAAATGTTGAATAAACACTAACAGTTTCTGCATATCTAATCACAATCCATGAAATGTTGAATCACAGGCAACTGTTAAATGAGCTCATACATGATGTTTAGTTGATTTAGTTGAACGAGATGATTTATAAGAAACCCAGATAAAATTTGAATATTTCATATCAAGAGATGTTACATGACCTTCAATAAGTGTAAGGTTTGGATGAGAAGTAGCAATTTCACGAAAACGTCTCAAAAATCCACCATTATGAAAGCTTTTAACAGTAGGTCGTGTTTTCTGTAATTGTTGTTGCTGTTCAGATTCAAGTTGATCATGTGCTGTGTAATCAACTAGTCCAGCACGCCATTAAGAAACACAGCATACCCATAAATATTTTGTGCATCAATTACTTCCACAGCTTCTTGTAAACCAAGTTAAACAAGTTTTTCGTAAACACCCGGTTGTAAAAGTTCACCGACAATTCTGTTAGGTTGTGATAATTCTGTTGTATCACCGTCGTATAAATACTGTTCAATACATAATACTTTACGACCATCATGTGCGAGACTAATGTCTAAAGATGTACCAACCACACCACCTCCAACAACAATCACATCGTGAATCGTATCCTTCGCCACATCAGCAGCAGTAATAGACGCTATCATCGTTTTCTTTCTTTCTTGTTCGTTTCATTGACCTAGGTCCGAATGCGCATACGTGTCGTGTCAAGGCGGGGGGATTGGATTTAAAGAGATGGGAAAGCCCCAGCACCTTGTGGAACGGTTACGGTTTCTGTGAGTGTTGGTAGCAATGAAGAACCAGCAGGTGCAGCTGTTAAGGTAATTGACGATGTTTATGAGGTGAATTAATGTAAATCTATTTAAATCACAACAGATATTAATCTTTAATGCAGAAAGTACACCATTGGTTATACTAACTGCATATGTTGCAGATTTATAATTAACTGATCATAATCATAACGAAAAAGTGTCTGAGAATTGTGCAAGTGTTGTGATAGATTATATATGTTAGCTGAAGACGAATAAGGTCAACACAATGAATGTCTGCAATTGTCGTCCCCGAATCACAATACGGCTATTAGTATTAACACAAAACGATGCTCGTGATGTAATGAAATGATCGTTGTAATCATAGTAAGGGAAAGAGGCACAAGAAATATGTAGTGCACGGAATTCTCCTCGGATAGTTAATTGATACTCCCTCATCGTGATCTCCTCCATAACTATATTAAACGACTGTGACTGTGCCTGACCTTCAGTCTGAGTACCACGACACCCATGTTCGCCACTTCTATCTTTCATGACCCCTTCCCCTGCCTCTTCATTCAGTACCTCTTCAAGTTCAAGTTACTCGTTATACAATTCATGAATTATATCTTCCCCTTGCTCACTTACAAGTTCCCCTAGTCCAACCAGCTTTATATTGTGTAGAATGCAGCATACCTCAGAAATCATCACTACTTCCGTTTTGTCCCAACTTCTGTTTTCTCTTCTTTATACTTCAAACCTAGCTTGTATCACACCAAAAAACCTCTCGATGTCCTCCCTGATTGATTCCTACCTCTTTGTATATATCCTCTCTGCCTCACATGTTGGTTCATGTATTGGTTTAGAAAAAAGGAGCCAGTTTGGATAAATCCCGTCCCCCAATAAATATAACTTCTTCCTTTCTGGCCCCCTTCCGTAATCCTATATGTTTCTTCCAGTTCCATCTTGTAGTCTCCTCTTAATATTGATTGTACGAGCGAAGAAACCGCTAATACATTCAGATCGTTGTTGGTACCAGCCCGCCCAGAAAACCAGCTTCATATATATAAATCCCTACCGCACCACCCCTCTACCACAATAGTAGCCATCTTGCTCTCCTTTCTGTTGTGATATTGCCCCTTCTCCACATAAGGGAAATTCTTCCAAATCAGCTTCATGCAGTCGATAGACCCCCCACAGCCCGCAAATCCTGCCTCTTCATATTTTCTTCAATACCATGTAGCTTTGTTTTCGTTGGTCTTCTATTTAAATACATCTTTCCATAAAGTTGAATCATATCCCTTATAAATTGCTTGAAATACATCCTTGTTGACTCCTCTGACATCTTCGTGCCGTCGTCCATCCGATCATACGAGTCCCCAGTTCGTAGTGACCGTAGACATACCAGCACCTTGACCTCCGCAGGATGTCCAAACCCACTTGCTGAACGCCTCGTTCCCATACTTCTGGTCGCAAAAGCAAAAGATCCCTGTAAATTATAAAATATAAATCTCGAGGCACGCCAAAACGTCACCTGAATAAACAGTCTGGGTAAGTCTCATCGCTCGTTAGATATTCTCGCACCCAGCTACACTTACCTGTTCGTAGATTTCGCACGCCCTCTACCCTACCACCCCATGTTCCTACTTCTGTTTCTTCGTCTTGGATTTGTAGTATTTGTGTGGACGCCGCGAATAATAAGGTCCGCACATGTTCACTCACCTAAGTGACCGTTGCACTCCGGCGACGGCGTCCTTTCGGATTTTTTCGATTATTGGATCCATCACCATAGAATGGCGGACGGCGGTCATGGGGCCGTCACTTTATTTCGGTAGTCAACTGATTTGGCGCAAACATGGTGACACATGTCAACGCAGAATACCATCCTATTGGTTGCAATCCCTGTACTGTTGTGTACATGCACTGTAGTACCCTTGAATATTTTATCCAAAGAAAGCTTTGACGATTGGACCTGCAGCCCATTTTGGGGCACATTCGCCTATATACAGTGCATACTTCGATTATTTCTCGAAACTAAAAGTGTACCTCATTTCGAGATGCTCTAAATATGAAGAAGAATTTATTTTCGAAAAAATAATTAAAAAACTTTTTTTTTGTTGAAAAAACATACTTTATATTTATTCATTTTAAATATTTTATTTTATTTCAATATATTTTCTAAATATTTTAATTTTAAGATATTTTTAATATTTCCAATATTGTCCGATACGCAGGGATAGCAAGAAAGTTCACAATGTTCCATACAATCAATTATGTACAATACACATAGGCAAATATAGTTTTATTACGAGTATTGTACAGCATTACATTTTAATTATATTATAAACGTTACGCTAAAAAAGCAGCGCCGATTCTTATTCACCTTCGTTCGCACATGCCAGTTTTTGTTTTGTTGCAGATCCAAAGCTTTGATCGAACCCAAACCGTTTTAAAAAGTTCATTTCAATCAAACTCGATCATCTTCCAAAATGAGTTCTACTTTGCCAAAAGGAAAGGCACTTTCCAATCTGTTCTTCAACATTGATTCCAGAAGCGGAAACTTCTGGAAATGTAATGTATGTACCACTTTGGTTACACAATCTGGATCGGGGTATCGGAATCTTTGCACTCACATCAACAATCATCATCATGGTGTTATAATGAAAAGATACAAAGAATCAATAACGTCACCAAAACAATTCTTCTCTTATTTAAGCTACCCAAATAAGACAATATGAGCACATGCATGGTTGGAATGTGTTATGTTATGTCTTCGGACATTTTCATTTGTTACTACCAACACATTCAGAAACCATTTTAAACATCATCCTATTTTTGTGAATACTTTGATGAAGTATCTTGAAAATCTAATAGAAATCGTCGAACAACGAATCACAAAATACTTCTCGATTTATTTTCCAAAGTTCTTCGTGGTTGGAGCATGGGAGACACTCATTACGTAGTTATTATTGCAACATTTCCAGCAGATAATCATTTGGGATATGATCAAGTTTTATTAGCTGTTTCACCGCTTGAAGAAGAAGAGTTTCAAGATGCGGATGGGCATTGTGAATTTTTAATTTTTGTATTATCTGTTTACGGTAAAACGTTACAGAATGTTGTTGTTTTGATAGGTGATAATGCACCCTTCAAAATGTGTTTTGCACGAAATGTTGGGTGTCCTTTCGTCGGTTGCCATAGCCACAGGTATAATTTGGGAGTAAGGATAGCATTGGCTGATTACAGTGCAGAAATTAGTAAGGTTAAAGAACTGATGCGAAAATTATCGTATCAAATACCCGCTGCAAGGCTAAAAAGATTGACAAGCTTACAGCTAGAATCTGTAATGAGACTCGTTGGAGTCCAGTATACTACATGGTAAGGAGGTATAAAGAATTGAAAGAGTTTCTTCCAAATTTGGAAGTTGATGACTTGGATGCATGCCTTCTTACCGATGATGAAGACATACTTATTGACCGTTTGATTAGAAAAATGGAAGACTTGGATTCTGTCAATGTTGCATTGCAATTTGACTCAACAACTCTTTCAGATGCAACAGCATTATTTGATGCAATACAAGAAAATTTTCCAAAATTGGAAGCTTCAATTCGAATCAAAGGCAACATTATTGAATGTCCATTGTTTGTATCGGCTGTTAGAAAAGTACAGAAAAAAATGAATCTGCCTTAATAGCTTCTGAGGCACACACAGTGAAACGCCTACAGAAAGAAGGTACAACACAATTCACAAATAGTAGAGATGATGAGAGAAGTGAGATGGATTTTGCGCAGGGAGTCTTAAAAAGAATGAAAACAGCAAATTCTGAAGACGAAGGGTCTCAATATATGGATCTGAGATTTATTCTGGCGACATTAAACGCATGTGAGCGATTATTTTCAATCGCGGGCTATTCCTTGAACGACCGTTGAAAAGAGTTGCTACCGACCAACTTTGAATCCCACATGTTATTACATGGTAATTCAAATCTTTGGGGAATTTCAGAGGTTCATGAGATGTTGCAAGGCAATGGTAGTAATTCGTAATAAAAACGCCACACCTTGTCAGTTAAAAAATTAAAGATTCTGACCGAGATATTGTTACACGTTTTACACGTGTCGAACTCTGATACATAATATGTAATGTTATTATCAAAAAATAATGTTTTCGCACCTAAAAATATAATAAATTATTTTATGTGGAAATAAATTATTTTGTATTTATTTTTAGTTTTACTAATTATATATTTATGTTTGTTTTTTAGAGGCCAAAATAATTTTTTATAGGAAAAAATAGATATAAAATAACTTTTTTTGGTAGGGTTTGGTATCATCTGAAAATAGGCTTAACGTATCAGAAGTAGTGAATAAGACCGACTTTCTGGCCTAATACGAGCTGGAAGAGCTATATTATAATTTAGATACTACGAATATTCAATCCAGCATTTGTAAATACGCAAATGTTGGATTGAATATTCGTACTATGGAAACGGATAAAACCCTTTCGTGGCATTTATCAATAAATGTACACCAGTGTATTGCAGAGAACCAGTTACTACATGTAATATCGAAGTATACAGTATTGAGGGCATCTCTAGTTAGGAATCTGACTGAGTAAAAATTGTATTTTTTGTAAACAACGGTGAGTACAACGCGTTGAAACATATACACAAATTGTTTTCGTTTGTATTTTAAGGGATCCTGCTAAACGCAAGAGGCATGTATGTAGCGCTGTATTCACATGCGCTGTATGCCGAATCGGAAGTATTGGTCCTATCTAAAATTCATGTTTAAGGCATTATTCACCTTTCTGTTCCTCCACTTCGGTGGCCCAAACTATTTGCTATTCACACGTTTCTTCGCATTCATTTTATTTGCATCACCCTTCTCCTTCTGGATTGTCCCACAATATTCCACAATCCAGAGAACTACTCCAGCTATTTAGTATATAAGCGGCATCACCATCGTCTGCTATCAATAAATAATTGTCATCGAACAATCACTTTTGATCATCTACAATCCGACAGCCGAACACGGTACAGTGATAACTTCCAACGCTTTGGATTACAACAAATCTTTAATCATCAACAAAAACAACAACTACAACAACCATGTCGGATTCAACTAATCCGCCTTCGGTTATCGTATAAACTCCTTCATTCGTATGAACCTCCGTCAATAAACCTCACCTACATCAAACCGAATCGGAATCAGTTTGAAAGTTCCTCAGAATTTATGACCAATATGTCAATGAAGTTGAATCCCGTGCTGCACAACTAACAGGTAACGCTTCGACTACAACCGAAGTGGTTTGCCCGGTTAACCTCAAGTTGTATGTTGACCCCGAATGGTTCGAATCTCCTACAGTTCTCGGGTTTATTGATGGTGCTGATGATATGGATTAGCTTACCGAAACGGTTTTAAGAAAATATCTGGACAAAATGGCGGAAGAAAAGAGAGATTCAATCACCGTTTCGGACCTTGACAACATTGTCGAGAAAGAATTGAAGACGGACATGACTGATGAGTCTTCACGCTCCCGAATGCAGACGGTGTTTGTCAATTATGCTTCTGTACTACTCCGTCACGATCTGAAGTGTGTTCTAACCGATACCCCAAGGTTGCGGTCCAACATATGCTCACGGAAATCCGGCCACGTAATCAACAAGACCGACTGTATTACAATCTTTCCTTTGCTAAGGCTGACATTCGAAAGAATTTTAAAGCGTTCATGGAACACGCAATGAAACTTGCCGAAGCATTCGAAATTGTAGATGTTGGCCCGAAAAAAGACCGTAACAAGCTTGGAAATTCAAAAAATATACCCAACCACACCGGGAGAAATTCCAACAAGATTTCAGAGCCTCCTTCCAACAAAAAATCCGATTCAGACAGCAAGACACCAAAACAAAATTGTGCAAGCTTGTCCGTATCCGGAATGTAAGAAGGAAAATCTCTCCCATTGGATTGACGACTGCAAAACTTCGTTGGAGACTGAGAAACAAAAAATGACAGCCGACATTGCTGCCAGTAAATCCCGTGATGGCCCGGCATATGGAACGCGTAGTAGAAATCATCAACCACAAGGTTCGTTGGGCACGACATACGGTAACAAAACATTCTCCGGTACTACCGGTCGGTTAAAAACAAAAAATTAGTTTCTGTCTCATTAGACTCGCCGTCTTGCTCAATTACAGTTACGGACGGGACAGAATCTATTGATGCCACTGGTAGGTGTGACGATGGTAGTGACGACAGCTTGGTCTCTCCAACACTCGCTGAAAAAGCAGCATTACAAGGTATTGGAAAAATTGCTGCTATCATTTCAGTACATTCAAGTGTCGCTTTCTGCAGCGGAGATGAAGCTCAGTCATTTTCATTTTCAAGAACGTGGACGGTCCCACGTACTGTATTGAATCTCCGATGCGGTCAACTGGCACTGGTAAATATAGCCTTTCTCATTGCTGACGATGAACTAGCATGTGAAGACCTTCTTATTGGTCGTCCAATACTACAACATCTGAAAGTGGATACAAATACTCTTTTGAAATCGAACCGCTCGGTACCTGATGGCGCAGACTGTTCTAAAGTTGGTAACCCTACAATGGAGAGGAATGAATTTATTGGAGGACATGTACATGGTCTGATGGTCATGCGCACCAATCACGTCCAAGAAATCAATCGACATCATATGGAACGCCCACGTATCAATTACTACACTGCCAGTAGGGAACCTGACCCATTTCTGGATCCTTTCTTATGAGACCCGATAGATTCAGACTGAAATGTAGAAATACAGAAATCAGTACACTGTATGCTGGACACCGCACGGAATAATGGATTTTCAGACATTGAATTTCCAATTCTGGAGAAGATCATGTCTAATAACTTCGACGTTTTCCGTAAGAACTTTCTTCTAGCCCGGCAGCCAACGTAAAGCCTCTGAAAATCGAGCTTATGCCCGATGCGCATCCCGTGAGAGTACGTCTCAGGAATTACAGTCAACAGCAAAAACATTTCTTTCAAAATTTATGGACGATTTGGTACGTACTGGTATGGCCTTCTCCAATTAGACATCTGCATGGGCCTGTGCACCCCTCTTAGTTCTAAAGCCAGGCCCGGCATAATTCAGATTTACGGTCGACCTCCGACGGATCAACAAATTTACCGTGTGGCAGAAATTCCCCATGCCCAACTTGGAGCATGAGCTATCGAAACTTTCCGGTGCACGGTTCTTTGTTAATTTAGACCTATCGAATGGATATTGGCAATTATAGCTACACGCATATTCTCAGTATCTACAATCAATTATGACACCGGACGGTATTTACTCTCTGACGAGAGTTTTACATGGAACAAAGAACGTGGTCACGCATCTACAGTCAATTATTGCGGACATATTACTGGTCGACCTCCAACCGAACGTTCTTTATTGGCTATACGAGATACTGCTCTTCCATAATTCCGTTCCCGGTTTATTGTTGTGAATCAATTTGCTCATCAATATGTGTACTATGCGGAAATTACGACTTCACCCAGCCAAATGCACCTTATTTTCTACTTCTGTGAAGTGGTGTGGTAGCCTTATTTACGGTAACGGCATTCGCTACGATCCAAGACGATTGGATGCTCTACTGAACATGGAAGGTCTATATATATGTTGCTACCGTAAAGTACGAGAAGGAAATTTCTATACTTCCTTGTGGATGGCAATTATCCGTTATGGCCGATATTTTTTATTGTTCCAGACGGTGACGACAAGAGCTCGGCTGGGCGGAACATTACAACCATACGAAATACCGTACGGGAGAAAGTATCTCATTTATTTTATTTATTGCGTATGAGATATGGGCTATTATATTATTCCGTTCGGAATGAAGAGTCGAAGACATCGGAAGACATCACCAATAGAATAATTATTCTACATAACATGATGATACTTTTACAGGCAGGGGAAGGAGGTGAGAAACGTGTACAAGAAAGGAAATCAATGGACGACGTATTTAAAAAAGAGGAGGAGGAGAGAAGGTTGAGAAAGTTGGAATCCGAGCGGAAAGGACAACAATACGGAGTCTACGGCACCGATAATGTGGAGGGTAATGTCGAAGCGCAAGTGCGCGAATTGATGTGGTAAAAGACCAATCCGAACGGAAATACCTACATGTAGATTTGATGAATCACAATGGATACATTTGGACGAATGACGAAGGGATGGAGGTTGTAGTATAGGAAAAGTCAACAATGAGTGAGGAGACACGATGGTCCTTCAAGGTGCAAACTTGCCGCGTTGTATATGGCTATTGAAAATAAAAGTAATATGGACTGTAAACGTAATTTGAATAAGTAGCAAAGATCCATATGAAAAGGGGGGAATTGTGTGAATGTACTTATGAAACTTTGGAAAATGTTCGAATATAGAGTAGTAAGTTGTGATTGTCATTGATAATAAACTCCATAAACGATGTAGTATGTGTTAAATTTTTTATACCTCTAATTTAGCAGTGCCGTCGCAGCAAAAAAGATGATAATTTTTAAACCGGTCTGGATAAGGGAACGGAAAGTTCCAAAATGTGCAAAGTTTGAACTTCAACCGAAACTCATAATACCGACAAAAGTATGTCACGGGAGCCTATTAGCTTAACTAACTGAGACGGAGAATGAGGTAGTGTGTCTACTGTTACTTTAATAGAACGAGATAGCAATCAAAACGATAATGAGATTGAACGTACCATAACGGATGAATTTCGTGATAACGAGTCATATGGAAGAAGTTATACCGTTGAAGGTATGTATAAAAATAATTTCACTAGTCGTCTCATGTTTCTTTCTATTCCGTGCGGGAAAAGAGTACTTAACAACATTGTCCAGGTCGAATTATTCAAGTGGGTTCCTTTATTTACGCAACTGACACATTTTTATAATCATCACCACCATCAACCAAACTGGAACATAAACCGAAATGGACCGGTGGTACGAAGCAAATATACCGCCTATTCCTCGTCTTGCCACGCAGAACAATGCATCATCATCATCAAGAACGCTACAGTGACATGGGGCGTACACCTTGAGACAGAACTCGGTGCAACGAACTATTCAAGTGTTGAGTTGAAGAAACCTGCACTTATAGTTACTA
>JAULBU010055927.1:0-12188 GCA_032358235.1 Odonthalia washingtoniensis | reverse complement strand
TCGGTACCTTTAGTAGCTCACCAGTATCACTGTATGATTGAGGCAATAATGACCGAGAAGTGTCAATGTGACACTTCTAGGTCATTGTTGCCTTGTACAGAAAATTCAATTTTGCCAAAACCATGTTTAAAATTTTTGTTCGATAAAATTTCGGTACGTGCCTACCGAATTTTGTACCGTTCGCTCTTTGCCGAAACCCATTAATGTAAAGAAAGAAAATTAATTTTCTATATTTGTCTAACTTTTAACACATATTGTGTCGAGGACATGGTGCTTTTGTATGGTGTTATCCACGGTGTAGGAATTTTGGATAGTAGAATGAGATACCAGCCAAAATCTTGGTAGCTATTGGTGGATTCCGAACTGTACCAAATTTGTCCAATAGTATCGTAAAAACCCGTGCAGTTGCCGCCGATAAAGGGACGAAGAGATGGGATAAGTAAAAAATGTGAGGGTCTAAAATACATATGTGATATGCAGATATCAAGAATGATTTAATATGTAATTATACATGTCAGTTAAAACTGACATGTATAATAGTGTATGCATTTGTAATAGCTCGGATGGCCATTGACAAGAAATGCAGTAGAAGCCCCATTCAGTATAGGAGAATACTAGCTAAACGTTCGTCAAGAAAACAAGTTACACAAATTTGGAAAAGAGGTTGTGAGAACTGGAACCGTAGTATGCAAGAAAATGAAGAAGGACAGGCAGGAAAGAGGAAGCGTTGCTATGGTGATTTGTCGGTCGATGATGCGCGACAAGTAACTGGTAGCGGCAAGCCTGTTTTAAAGAAGGAAAATGAAAGTAGAAGATTTATTTGAACGATACAGCGATGGAGATTATATAGTCACTACGATAAAGAAGGCGGAGGTAAAGTGTGTGTATAAGGGCCATGCCAGTGATATTCTTTCGAAGGCACTGCATTACTATTCTGATGAATCGAAATACAGTGCCGAGAAGAATTAAGTAGACACTAATAAAGTTCAAGAGGTCACTGGTCGAGCTTTTCCAACAGTGGGAAAGGAATGCACAGAAAGTAGAGAGAAAGATGAAGATGACAACATCAGCAGCAGCAGTAGCTGTGGGAGTGGGAAAAGTGGTGCAAGATGTAGGGAAGTAGATGTAGCGGACCTTTTGGGAGAATTTGGAAATAGATCAGCTCCTCTTGTATGTGAAAGTTCGAAATGGGAAGGCAAAAGTAGTGTATGGCGTTGTGTGGAAAATAAGGATGGGCATTGCAGTTTCTTTGATGTTCCGTACTCAGTGAACTATGTTCCATACTTTTAATGCTTCGAAGATATGACCGCCGGCCATATGAAGAAATTTCGACTTGGAGAATATTCTGGGCGGACGCTGAATGAATTCCCGTCCAATGAGCATGGATTTAATCAGGACGATAAGAAATAAATTTGTGTAATTGTATGATGAATAATAGAAAGTGCGGGATGGTACTTCTGACTTATGAGTATGTGTGATACCGATCAGGAATAGGATGTACACAAAAACATTCTCCCAAATTTTTTATCACACGTGTTAATCGTTTATTGAATCTTCAATAAAATTCCCGTATGACTTTTTGTAATTTGTTTTCGATCTTTTTTATTGATTTTTTTTCCACCACTCATTCGGGGTGGAATCGGAATGACTTCTTGTCCAATGAGTATGGATTTAAGCAGGACGATAGAAAATAAACTTGTGTGATGGTATGATGAATAATAGAAGGTGCGGGATGGTACTTCTGACATATGAGTATGTGTAATACAGATCAGGCATAGGATGTAGACAAAAAAATTCTCCCAAAGTTTTTATCACAGGTGTTGATGGTTTATTGGATTTTCAATAAAATTACCGTATGCTTTTTTTATTTGTTTTCGAATTTTTTTATCGATATTTTCCCCCGCATCCCATCGCCTCGTCTCTGTTCCGGGAAATGAATGACTACTTCCGAATGGCGTAGTTTTTGGGTGGAGTAAACATAAACTAGGCCATGAAAATTTTGGGGGTCCTTGTAGTGTACATAGACAAGACTACACGGAATTAATTGTTACGGATGATAACTACGGACAAACTCTACGCAATTTGAAGAAAAATTGAATGGGCCATGAACTTTGGGCATACAGATTATATAGAATTAAATGTATGAGACATTCAAATCTACTTACGGACGGTGGAAATAAATGAAAGAAATAGTCCAGGCCCCTTTCACCTGACGGAAGATTACACGAATGTGTAATTAAAAATAGCTTTCAGGCAAAGGACATTTTAGTGTATGTTTAATATATAAAAATCTACAAATTTTGTAGTAAAAAGTGGATTGGCTATACAAAACTTTCTAGAAAAATTGAAAAATTTAATGTATGTAAACTAGGCCTGCGAGTCCACCTTTTGTATGAGATAATGAATGAATACTTCATAAATTTCTACGAAAAATGTTGTTTTTTATGAATATCACATTAATCTCTTCTTTCGCGCTTTGAATGTGAAAGCGTAGTGGTACTACATTTTCACATACAGTTTTTGGATGTAACCGTGAACGGTGAATCCAGAAATCATTCATTTGATGAATGGGAACGTGGATGGGTAGTGTCCATTATGAGGTGTATATATTTGATATATATGTAGATTGGTGGTATATGGGAACGTTATATGGAATATGGGCGATATACATTGCAATACATGTATACTAATTACGGTATACATGATATATTTAATTTTAATAATGATAAAAATATCGTACAATATGAATATGAATTTGAGAATGAAATGAAAAACGAAATGGGGTAAACAGTGTAATATTGAACAGTGTGAAAAATAAAAAGAAACAGTGAAATCTGAATATCATATAAAACAGAGAAAACACACTCCAAAATCAACTGCAAAAGTCCACTGAAACCATAACGAAATTGTAACATGTCCATATCATAGACATGATGTCTTCTGTTTATCTGCTGACATATCAAAAATACATAAATAATAATATAAATTGATACGATGTTAGTAAATTGTATATCACTGCATGGTAACTTTTTATCGTTTCAATAAAACTTTTTACCAAAATTCCAATAAAAAAAATTGTCGAGGTCCCAATGTTTTGTTGAAACGATAAATCTCACATTGGAATATAAAACAATTCTTTGTTTTGAGAGGGTCAATAAATAATATTTCAATATTTCAATTCATTTTCATTTTCATTTTTACAGTCATAACTTAACTATCCTTACGATAAAATAAAACGTTGATTCGTTAAACAATACATTCATGTGAACGAAAGCAATAATTTGTAGGAACGGTATTACTACATCACATAATGTTTTCCAACATGGTCTTTACTGTTTTAAAAAGTCTTTTGATGCGTTATTATGGGAGTAGCAGAACCTTGCATACAACAGTAGAACGGTGTATATAGTTGTGATAGTTCTGAATGTGTTCGTCCGACGTATACTTGCAGGTATCAGAACATTATATATACCCGCTGTGACGTCCACGTCCAGGTAACAGGACGTTACAAAAATGCTCGTCATGTTGTTTATTGTTCTGATCGATCTATTGGTACGTAACAATAGAGATAGAAGTAACCTAATTACAACAATGGAACGGTATGCGTGATTATCATAAATCTATCTGTGTTTGTTAGTACGTACACTAACTTGTGAAAGAACTTTATATGTAACCATAGTTACGTCAAAGTGCAGGTAATAAAACGTTAGCAAACTCATAATCATGGTTTCTATCTTTCCAAAAGTTCTATTGGTACGAAATAAGGAGGATGTTAGAAATTGAATTCCAACAGTGGAATGGTAGTAATGGTTCTCATAGTTATATCGGTACCTTTTATTACATTTAACAGATCAGTAAAAATAATATAGAATATTATGTATGGTGAATATAGTTTGATTATCATTTCCTTATGTATGTAACAGAATACAATATGACTTATGAAAACAGTATGTATGATAAATGTTTATATATTACGGTTACAATTATGGTATCAATATAAAATTGAAGAAATTCCAATAAATGGGAACCTACCTAGATTAATATGATTATGAACCGTAATACCATATATGCGGTGGATAACCATCTTTGCTTTGTATATTCGATAATAGTAGTATTCATAACTATGTTGGATGATGAAACTTGTACCCTGCATTCTCAACCCGCAATTTGTATTATAAACATGAACCTTAACAACCCTTCCAATACTAGTCCCTAGTTTCATTACTTGAATTATACTGGATGCATTTACAGTATACTTGCTTTCGTTTCCAACTTTTGTTAAAATTTTGACGATAATCCGAATTGTACCATTCCTTTCCTGCGTGATTCCATTTACGCAATAATAATGTTTGTCACCAATACCATTACTTGTACATTCTACATGATCGGCAATTGGTTTATCGATTATAGCAGAAACAAAGTCACCCTCCTTCAACCTATAATACGAATATGTTCTCATTAATTTTGAATGTTCTTCTTTCATTACAAATGAAACATTCGAATACGAACTGAATTAATACTCCTTACTCGCATCGCATATCTTCAACATGTTCTGAATCCTTGTAACTTCTTCCTTGTATTAATTTGGCCAACACGGACGCTCCTGATATGTTTTAATGAACCAAGTTTCATTTTTTCTCCCTAACATAGATCTATACGCTTCATGCCGTAGTTGCCTGAGTATTAGTTCCTTGAGTACTTCTTTCAAAGAAGCCTTGAAATCAACAAGAAGCTGCTTCACTTCGTTCAAATTTTCATGTAATTGCAAATCAGTACCACCTAGTAGCAGTCTTTGTAATCCTCTCTTTGCTTCGCATCGCTCCACTTCGTCATCATATTTCCATATAGAGTACAAAGCAAATAAAATATTTCACCAGTCACTACCAAGTTCTATTTCAAATTTAATGATGCGATAATCGTCATGCATGTCCTTCTTCAACCATTTTTGAAGTTTCTGTAGACCATCTCCAGAACTAACTCAAAAACATTCAAAGCATGTTTGAAAATAGTTATGGTATTCAAAGTAAGTTCCAGGAGCCTGTGGGCGTTGGGTTTGTCAAGAATATGCCCGTGGCGTCCACCACATACAATATATTGTTTTAGACAGAATAGATAATCTTCGCAAAGTTTTTGAGTATCTGCATAGTATTTAAATGGTTGTTTTCTCTCATCCCCTGCAACGTACTTCATATGAAGGGTTGTGTCTGTTCGCAACGAAGGCCACGAAAAAACCAAGGAGATTACCCTTTGCACTTTTCTGGGAAGGTGCTATGGGTGGAGGACGTCAGCTGCGTCCACTGAATCACCAATATCAGTGAAGATAGGTGCCGCGAAAAGGTTTACAAATAATAAGGCTGAAGTAGTAAGATTATTAATTCCCTTGTACTGTCCATTCTTCTCCCAGTTCAAGACTGAATCAATACTAGGTACGTTGTGAGCATATATATTATTACGAATAATAATATCTGCTTTTTTTCTTGCGTTATCAGTGGTAAAATGAGCAAAAAAACAGTTAGTAAATTCTGAATCAGTCATTTGGAAAGGCGATCCGGTGCTGCGGCCACTGTGATGGGAATCGAAAACATGCTCTGTAACAGATTCAACTCTGTTGATACGTATTAAATTCTCATTTTTTTAGTGAAGATAGTCTGCCAAACGTATAGCTGTTAACGATGATGCGTCTTCTTCGGAAGTACATGATATGCCTAGAAGTTTCTTACAACGTGGTATAGGTTCTTCTCCTCTAACAAATTTCATTTGGCCAACCAACCTTGTATCAGACGGTTCTATGCTGCGAAGTTAATACTGTAAACATGATATATTCCTTTTCCCATTAATCGAATATGACACCTCTATTCCTTCATATTTCCGTTACCATTTATCATTTTCTTCCCCATTGCAGATAAGTCTTCGAATTTATGAGTTGCGGTTTGGGTCAAGATGAACAATTAAATTCCATTAACTGAAAGCTCTAAATGTCCACTCTGGTCCATTCCATTTCTATCGTGCATTCTGTGTCAGCGTACACACCATCTTGGTCCCACACGACACTTTATTAATAATAATTCCTCCATCTCTTTTCTGTTGTTTACATCTAAACCTTGCGACCAACCCAGATCATGTCCTGAAGTAACGTCAGCAGTGTCAATTATGTGAGCACACGGTACGTCAATGAATTCTCCAATGTCCGTGGGTACTGGTCCCAACAGTTCCTATATACGAAACCCAAAAAGAGCATCCTACATATTTCGATCGCTTACGTTCAGAAGCAACAGGTGCATTATCAATGGATAGGTGCGACGTGTCCAAATATGAATCTTCAAACAATGTTTTGTATATAGGATATGTAAGTATATCATTTTTGCCCAATCCTAACGTAGAACAATGCGAGAGTAGTCCCTTGAGTCCCTCCTCTCGTTTGTTGGTGTTACTGTGACATGTTGTATTGGCTGCCTATTTTTTCGACAAAAATTGTTCTCAATGAATGTAATTCCATTCTTCTGAAACGATACATTACGAAGTTCCTTCCATTGTGCACTTCGAATGGTCTTTCTCGTTCATAATTCAATCTCTCCTTTGGATGCAGTTTTTATAGCAGTAATTACTATTCCATACTGTTGGCAACTAAATCTTGTCTTCCCAACCAAGCATAAATATGAAAACATTCTATCCCATTCCACTACCGACCATGACGATTTACGGCAAGTATTAATTCTTTTCTTTAATATGATGTATTTCTCTAACGGTGTCAACTGTAACGGTGGAATGGAGCTAGTATCATCATTTTCTTCTGCCGAATCTGTGTCTACTATGGAGTCATTTGGTGCTTCACTGAGTGCCTTCACGTTTTCGATAAACTGATGCTGTCCTTCTTTTGATGGCCATTCAACATTTGGCGGCCATTCGTCATTTGGCGGCCATTCGTTATATTCCGGAGATGCCTCAGTTTCAATCATATACTCTCATTTATGACGGATTGAATGTCCTGCAGGCGTTTCTTCTGATGTAATACTCCGTACATGTGGATGACAGTTTCCTTATTTACGTTGATAGGTTTTTGTGGCAAACGCAGAGTTCGGCCAACCATTATTTAAAATGTCCTTATCCAATTGAAACGAATCATTGCGAATCTTATTATTTGTTAAGCGCATATCCATTTGTGCTGCAGACCGCTTTTCAATATGTATTGAGTCTCGTGTAGCAGGATGGTTGGGCAGCGCGCGATTGCCAAGGATTGTGTGTTCCATAACTGTATTATGTTCGTGTTTCAAAGTGTGATAATTTTAAAAGCGTACGCATGCGGAATGATTGTAGATGGTGTTGGATTTAATTCTAAGAGCGATAACCATAGATAATAGCACTTTTTTACAATAGGATTCTAACTGTGTTAGTTCTAGATGTTTGTATATATTGTAGAATATATTCCGAAAGGATTCTTAATGTGATAAATCCAGATTTTTGCAGATGGGAAACGACAGGATTTGAACAGCGATAACTATAGAAGCATACGCATAACGAATGTGTGCCAAAGTTGTAGGATATGATTGTAGATTTTTGAAGATGGTATATGATAGGATTCTAACTGTGAGGAGTATAGAAGAGTACGCATGCGGAATGTTCGTAGATAGTGTTGCATAGTGTATTGCACATCGCTATTCGGGGCGTGCTGCTAACTGTGATGATTGCATGCTCGTACGCTGGAAGTATGGTACCGAATTTTGGTAGCACCTTATCTGGGGACAACTCTGCAAATTAATCTTCAGTGACTTTTCAAAGTTCATGTGCCATTTTACTTCATTAATGAAGTGAAATGGTGTATGACGTTTTGACAAGTCATTCGATACTTATTTTCTGTATTCAAAGAAGGCCCTACCACAAACCTAGATTAGTTTGAATGATGGGCGGAGGTAATACAATTTAAAATTTTAATGTGTATCTGTTGCTATTATCACACGTTGTACCATTCTTTTAATTTTCAGTGTCATTGTAGTACATTACTACAATTCAGGAATTGAGCTAATAAGTATTAGTTGAAGTTGTAGGTGAAGAAAATTAGATTTTGAAGAAAAGATACGTACGCGTTTCAATATAGTGTACACTTTTCTGACACAAATGTAGAACAGTCGTCCATAACGTGGTCTCTTCATAATTAAAATGTAATCCCAATTTTTGTCTTCCCTGTTCAACAGAAAAGAATCTGTTGCATATAGCCATATTTGGCATCAAGGTTGTTTAGCCCGAGGCACAATTGCCATAATTGTGAACACGACTGTCAATATCTCATTTTAATAGGGGTGGATCAGGTTTTTTTAAAAAACCCTGATCGACCCCCTATTCTGTCGTGAATTGGAGGAAACCTGCTTCTATCATGATTTTGATGATGGAGGTAGTGCAGATGGTACAATTGCTACATTTAACATTTCTGAAATACATTCCACACTCGTACTCGTGTACTTCAAATAAACCACCATTTTTAATGTTTTTCTCAATATTCCATTTTATTATGACTTTTTGCAAAAAATAAAGTCCAAAACCGTACTATACGCGCTATACGCATGTAAATTATAATTCATCAATTCCACGCTCGATTGAGCAGTTGCCATCGTCCTACTGTACTGTAGGCGGAAAATCTGAAATCATCGATTCCATGCTCGGTTGGGCGGTTGCCATTGTCCTACTGTACTGTAGACGAAAAAATGGTAGTCATCGATTCCGCGCTCGGTTTTGGGGGGCGTTGGTTATCACAAATCGGCCGTACAGTCGCACAAAATAGCTCCAGTAGAAAACTTAATTAATTTTTAGAACAATTTAAAAAAGAAACGGACAAAACATGTTTTTGACACGTGGACGAAATTGCAGGCGGCTATGGACCTCTTTTTTCCTCTGACTTCCGTTTACTAAGTCGTACACGTCTCAAACTTCACAGTGGATTAAGTATGCATAAATTCCACTACGCTGTAAATTTTGACACGTTTTACGTCACGAAACAAAAGGTTGCACGCATATTGGAGAAAAAACAGGTTGTGGTGGGACGGCTGGTTCTGAACCTCCTTTCGACAGTAACTTTCGATTGGGTCATACCAAATGTGTCAAATTTTATTAGCAATTGAATGAGCATTATTGGAGTTTAACAGTGAAGTTTTACACAGTTTGTATCTGGAAAACCAAAGTAGTACTCAAACTGGAGGAAAAACAGGCTCTTGTGGGAGAGACTGTTTTGCACCTCTTTTGGACAGTAACTTCAGTTCGCCTCATATGAAACGTGTGAAACATTACAGTATGGTGTATGATGATCAATTTAAGAATATTGTAAAGTACCACACGTTTCATACGTGTAAAAAGGTATGAACGCTGTATAATGACGGTTTCAAACTTCTTGGGATTATATCGATCAACAGTACCACTGTCATTGTTGCGTTCGTATTGAAAAATTTATGCTTTTCGATAATTCCAAAATTTCAGTACCTTATTTTGCGACATGAATTAGGCGATCCATAATGCTGTTCAAAGCATTATCATA
Organism: Odonthalia washingtoniensis; assembly: GCA_032358235.1. Lineage (NCBI taxonomy): Eukaryota > Rhodophyta > Florideophyceae > Ceramiales > Rhodomelaceae > Odonthalia > Odonthalia washingtoniensis. The sequence goes on along the minus strand of JAULBU010055927.1, from coordinate 2,668 downwards.
TGCACGTCGTTTCTAAACGGGACTGCCATTATTTAATGAATATGCTACGCTATTGGAATTGCTATTAATTGGCGGCCGCCTACAAAGAACTTCATTCAAGTAGCTCGTTGAATGTCGACGTTCCTTCGTATTTGAGCCACTAGATCTCCGAATTGACCTTGTCCCATTTGCAGACGGTTTCATATCAAGTTGAGCACGCTTAGATACAGGCTCTATTTCCAAATGTTTTTCATTTCGTCGAACTCTCTTACTTACAGGTTCAAGTTTTAAACCTTCTTCATCATGACTACTACAAATATCGTGTTTCTACAAGACAAGTCCAGAACTCTCATTATTATCACCAACAGAGGTTGTACAATTTCCTCGCACCCTTTCCAGTAGCGGCCGTGGTTTTTTGACCCCCTGACGTTTGTAGTATCAATTGAACCATCAAAGTCTTCCATCTATTCAGGATGCGTTCTTGTCCCTTCCGATGTTCCGATGTCACATTTGTAGTTGTATTCTCAATTTGAAACGGAAGTTATCTTTGTACTTGACCGCACTTCCCATCCAGTAGTTCTGATACCATGTAAATCTTGAGTTGTCTCCTCTCTTCCACATCCTACACGCGTACCACTTCTTGTTTTTCTACTTACTAAACCATGTTCTTTGACTTCCTCTCCTGTACAGACAGCCCGCTTTGATCTTAGTAATACCCTGTTTTTGATTGAAGGTTGGCACCCCGTTTTTCTTTTCCCACTCATAGTACTTCCGTAACGTAGAAGAAAATCGATAATTATCCTTTGTGGGGATTGAAGATTGTCCTGATTATGTTTGGTGATGTTTAAGAAGTAGTAAAGTTCAACGTAGCTACTATTTTGTTGAACAGGAATAGTTTAGAGACACATAAAGCCGTTACTTGAAGAAATTGTTGGGTAAATCATTCAAGAAATTAACTTCTACAAAACTTACTTAGAACCATTTACATAGAAGAAAACTATTTTTAAAATAAATATAGAATAAAGTTCATATTAATTAAATCAATTTCTATATTAAAGTATAGGAATACGTTTAATATTTATGAGCTTAATTATTTATGTTTCGCATAATTTTATCTATAACCTAGCTTAATTATTTCTCATCTCATGGTTCAATTTCCAATGTCGTCGTTTCGTCCCATCTCGACTTCTCCACAACCGTTAGTTTTTCTCATACTCTGCTTCCATATAATGCATTCAAATCTTCGAACGCAAATTCCATCAAATAATTTTCGACAGATTGCGTTACAAATCCCTCGTATATTATAAGAATCCACAAATATTAAAATTTTTCTAATTCATTGAATGTAGAAGAGAAGGGCACACTTTTCGTAAATTGTTCACCATTTCCAACAAATCTGTATCTATTGGAATAAATCTATTTATTGATAACTTCTATTACCTCTAGGTTCGTACGCTCTAACCAACAGTAAGAATTGTTACCATTATGAACACAGTTCGGAATCTTATTGAACATACGGCGAACGCGACGATGAAAATACCAATTACTCCTTTACCGCAGACATACGAAACAATACTCCTAAACTCTGAAATGGCTGATGGGGATTTCGTATGGTGGCAAGCGTTGGTTGTGTATATCACTGTTGTTGAAGATAAGAAACATATAATAGCGGTCGCATCTGTGGAATTCGAAGAAGGATGCAGTAAAATTGGTCGGGTCAATCAACTAGAGAAAGGTAATATCAACTTTCTCAGTTCAAATATTGTTCAGGCTTCTTTCGAAAGCAATTTCTTTCCAAAAGGCTCCTAAAAACATGGAAGTTTGCAAGCGGCCGCACTAATCCCAGAAAAGGAGTAAAAGGACACTGGAATACAACGCTGACGATGTAGATTTGCAGGAAAAATCTTGAATCAAATATGTAAAACATGCCCCTGCTATGGAACTGAATTCTTTTCAAGACAAATATGAAGTGGATATATCAAATTTGAATAATCTATTCAATAAAGTAGGATGAAATCACTAGAATATTTTTAAGAAAAACGTGCATTTAAAATGCGCTTATTGGAAACAAGGATTTATATGAAATATGAGCTGAATAAAATTATGAAGCGTCGGCACACTAGATTATTGGGAGAAATATATAGTCCTTTTAATTCACTGCTGCACAGATGACGAATTGAGTGCAATGTCAATTTCTGCTTGGTTCATTTCAAGCATATAAGTAATGATATTTACAGACATTTTGGGTCTAGCATCCGCTATCTTCCGTCGCTTCCAACCGTTATAACAGCCAATCCAATTACAACACCAATGCACGTTGTGTTGGATGATTCATTTGCTATTATTCAATGGATCGGAATTACAACCTAAGAAAATAGCACTTCTATGTCTGCAAGAAGAATCCAAAAGAAGGTTGTCCAACTGTTACAACTCATAGGATGTACTCAATAGAATTCTGATGATGAGATGTGTCCGCTTCATTTCTTCCCTGGGCGTAGTTGTAATAGACTTTTGGAAGGTTACGGGGAAGATAACAAGAACCAGACATCTTTACAGTCTGAAGTCGAAATTATTCCATCCAATCAGAATGAAAGTACGTTTCACCAATTTCTAAAAATCTATTTTCATCCGACAACGAAATGGGATATAGAAAATGGTTACTTTCCTTCAAAATTTCAGGTACTTAAAG
>JAULBU010055916.1:0-12188 GCA_032358235.1 Odonthalia washingtoniensis | reverse complement strand
TCAACGGACGTAGTAGATACATTTGAAATATACGCAAACGGGTGTGACGTAATAAATTACTTGTCTTCATAATATGACAAAAGTGTCATATTAATAAGCGTAGCCAGGCAGCGTTAGCGGGATATCCGGGATCCATATGTCGCAGAACCAGTGGCGCGTCGCGAGTAGTTCACGAGTAAGTTGAGTGGTTACGTAAGAAACTGGCAGAAGATGGGTTAATAACACTTACAAACGTTTGAAACGGCCGAGTAACGCACGGATTTGGAAACACTGGGGAAGGAACCGGCCACGCAAGGTGATCTGTTTCAGTCAGGTGGCAACAATTTCTGAAGCAAAACGACGTCAATGGAGGAGAGTTTTGATCATCGACGACTCCGAGCGCAGCAGAATGGTTACGGGCGCTGTAGAGATGTTCCCATACCGTTTTCGGTTTCGCAGCTCATATGGATGGGGAAGGAGGAAAAATTGTTGGATGGATGATGATATGCGTTGGTGCCAACGGGCGATAAATTATTCATAATGAATGTGGATGAACGCAAATATACCGCTACTGGAGCTTGGAAGAGACGATGGAACCACAAAGGTGTTTTGTTTCGTGGGTATGAAGCGGTACAATCATGTGACTCGTTACATGTACGGCGTAAGTTTGAAGTGAACGTTCAGCGGTGGGTAGATGAATGGTTAAAGTGGTTGAAGGATGATGCGAAAGAGGAGAGTGTGAGAGACGGACGGGCGAGATTTTTCCATGAGGAAGTGCAGATGAAGATCTATTTTGTGTATGACCGTGACGGATGGGTTGAAGATTGTGAGCATGAGATGCGGTACAGGTTTCAATGACATGGAAATGGCAACTTGTTGGGTTAACACCTGATCGACATGTTTGCAATCCGTCCGGAGTTTAAAAGCGGTGAAGCCATAATGTGCGTGACTGCAGGCGTCAGTTTGAGCCGTCACGGTTGATGAGGAGTCCCAGTACATGGTTGGTGATGTACGTAAGTCATGATTATTTGAATGGTAATTCCGTAATCTGGAAGGTGATTTAGGATGAGGCCTTCTATAATCAGGCCTTATTCCATGGGATTTGTTGCTTGCAAGCGTACCAATTTGGTTTGAAATATAAAAGGAGCACTTAACCGCGTGTATCCCCAGGGAGATATGGGATACTGGCGCCTATGCCGGATCGGTTAGTTGATGTGCTGATATCCATGGGGTTGAAAGCGATGAACTATAGCTTTGGTTGGGATTTGGCTGCCGTGGTATGTGCGTTTATGCGTATGAATATCTATGCAATTGAGTTTGACAGTATACGGAGGGAAACGGATTTAAACGATGTCTATTTGTACTATGACTTTGAGACGGGGGCTGTGTTGCTGGTGCCGGTGGAGAGTGCACGTGAGTTGATTACGGATAGAGCTGGGAAGGAGAAGGATTACTGTGTCCGTGCTGTCCCCCAAGATACCAGTAATATGGCGAGACAATGCTCAAACAGTGCCGATGGGGAATTATCAGCGCGAAGTCGTGGAGTAGGAAAGAAGACACCGATTGGGTGCGTATGCGGAAGAAGTTAGAGATTTCGATGATTCAGGCCGTTCGGATGTCGATATCGCAGAGGTCAATCAGTTGGCGGAGTTGCAGCGCAAGCTGGGTTGGGGTTGAGGAAGTAACTGCCGCAGGATCAGGCGAGCATCAAGATTGGAAGTTACCGAAGCGGAAAGAAAAGCACAGGAAGAAAGAAGAAGAAAAAGATGCCAGTTTTTGATGCGTGCGTAGCAGGGGATCGCAAAATCTGTCGTCGAAGTAACAGTAAACGGTGCGTAATAATGAAGTACTTCAACATGCGGAAGTGGGGGTTGCCAACAGATAGAGAGACGGCCCGCCGCATGTTGGAAAGGATGACTCTCCATGCATCGCAACATGCTTGAAGCATCCGCCGCTGTCGGTGTTGAAGAAAATGAGGGAGATATCAACTGACATGTCCAGTAGTCTTGACACAACCACCGGTTGACGCAACCCACCAAACAATGCCCGTTATTTAGTTAATTCTGCTACGGCGTAGCGGAATTAACGAAAGAACGGGCATTGGTTGGTGGGTTCCGTGGACAATTGGTACACGCAAATAACCGAGACTCAGCTGTAGAGATGGAGAGAGATGCGCAGAGGTTGTATAATTAGAAGAGTCTAGAGGCCGTTGTATTAAGAAAGAGGATGAAAAGAAGTCGAGAGTGGAATGGTAGAGGTGCAGAGGGTTAGATAAGAAACAGAAAATGGATATGTGCAATTACCTGCTGAGGTTGTGGAGTTACGTGCTGAGGAAGCGGAAGTGACCACTAAGGGAGAGCGGCGTGCAGCGGAACTGTCTTGTATTAGTGTGCAGATTGTGACGTTGAGGCAAGACCGCACAGCAATGGTGGCGAGAAGTGCAGTAGTTAGAATGACCATTGTGAGTATGGTTGAAGGTTTCCGAGGCGGTGCGGAGCGGTTCACGGCAGAATTGGTGACAGGCGTGGGTAACTTACCTCTAGCACTACAACCTTGAATGTTGTAGTGCTAGAGGAGAACAACTGTGCGTGGCGGTGATCCAACGAGAGAAAATCGGATCGGCCAAATGCGCCTCGCAGTCATGTTATCGAGCAACGGCGAAGAATGGGGTAAGCCAGTGAAAAGTGTCAGACGAGTCAGAATAAAAAATAGTAGTAAAAATGATTTCTTTTGTGATAATTCCCAGCTCTCTGTGTCGTATGCTGTGTAGGTTTGAAGTGCAAAACAGTTGTTCAATTATTTGGTGGTTGTCGAACCGGGTTTTCGACCTCGGGTTTTATTAGTTCGCGTGCGGTTGCTAGCCTTCCAGTAATTCGTCTCCAGGCTGCATCCAGTTTGGACAATGGAAAGCCGTTGCGGAGAGTACAGTCGGAGAGAAGGGCCGTGTACTCCATCTCAATGCCATTGTATGGGATGAGATTCGGTCCATTTTTTTGTGATAGCGGTGTTGTCCTCCATTAAAGGTGTATCGTCTCTTTTGATGTCTGTGGCGTCGCAAAGAGAGGTTGTGTGGCCATCCGAATCCGGTATTGTTGGTGGTAGTTGGGGGGGGGGGGCTTAGGATCTTGTGGTACTACCGCCAGATTCTAAGCCTCCCTGTGTTCCCGGAACTGAATGCCTATATTCAAAAGGCGTGGTTTTTGGATGGATGTGACATCTACTAGGCCATGCGAATTTCGGAGGTCCGTGAGGATTACATACAGAAAAATACAGTGTTTGCATGGTTACGGATGGTAATTGAAGGAAACATTTACACAATTTGAAAATAAAATGTATGGGGCATTAACTTTGGCATACAGATACTGTATGCTTTAATGTATGAGGCATAGAAATTTTCTTACGGACGGCGGAGAATAAATGGAAGAAATAGTCCGGGCCAACATTCATTGTTTGAAACATTACACCAATTTATCATGGAAATTTTCTTTCATACACAGAAGATTTTTGTTTATGCAATCTAGGCTCGTAACTACACATTGTGTATGACACGTTGGATGAATACTTCATATAATACTGCAAAAAATGTAGTTTGTAATGAAAGTCACATTGACTTTTACATTCATGTGTTGAATCTTTGAGTGTATGTAAACTACATTACTGCACTCATATGCCGTATGCCATCGTCAATGGTTCATCCATTTTACATCCATTTCATGAATGTGAAAGTGGATGGTTATTGTGATTTCTGATGTATATATCTGTTATATGTAGGAATGATATGATGAAATGTGGGAATGATATATAGAATAATAGCAATATACATTGCAATACATGTATACCAATTATGGTATACGCGATATTAATATTTTTATTATTTGTGATATCATGTGATATCAAATCGGACAATTTGATAAAAATATGAGAAAAGCAAAATAACAAAGAAATGTAATAATGAAAAACGTGATAGAGATGGAGCTATGAAAAATTGTATGGAACAAGGAAAAGTGAAAGAAAGTAGAAACTATGCAGTAAAAGAAGAATGAGAACCATCATAAGCAACGACCAAGAAACGCATCCAATAAGTATTTATTAATATATCATGTATATACAATCTTATATAAATCGATTTGTTTTGTTTCATATCCATTCTTTCACTGTAAAAATGTAAAATGTATTGAATTGCATACATATAGAAAGGGCATTAATGAATATAAAGAATATAACAAAAGTTAGTAAATTGAATAGGAAAAGGTCATGGAATGGGAACTAGAGAATGACACCATAAACGGAAGAGGAATTCCAATATACCTATTTACCTGAACCAGTGTAGTTGAAGAAGATAAATAATCCGTAAACGAAAATCAGAAGAGGAAGTGAAGGTAAAGCAAGGTTAACCAATGGGAATGGCGTTGTACTAAAATGTTTGAATGAATTAATATTTAATGAATACTCACCTGTGCTGAAAAGCTGACTCGTGCAATATATTTATCGCAATAGAAACTGACAGGTAATAGTAGCTGTTGAATGATTAGAATGAGTGAACTGTCATCGTGTTGAGATCATCGTTGCAAGTTGATCAGTTATAGTTGTGACTGGTTGATGAAAATGTGCGCGGGTGGGGGAAAAGGAGGTAATGGAATTGTATAAAAACGGCACATAAATAGCTTATTAGTTGAAATTTTAATAACTGAAAAAGACACACAACGGTCATTTCTCACACTGAAACGGCAGATCTGAAAAATGTTGAGAAATCGAAAAAATACTATTGCCTTAATGGCAATAGTATTTTTCAATAAATAATCAAGTAAACATACGATATAAAATAATAAAATAATTACACAATCCGACAATAAAGCAATTAAAAAAATTAAAAAAATTAAAGGATCCAAAAAATTAAATCTGGACGTAAGCGTTTTGTTACGTGTATGCTATCAACTAAATGGCGTGGTTTCCTCGAAATCTCTCAGAAGACACTACAAGTATGTTGCCTTTAAAACTAGGGATGGAGGTACAGATGCATGACATGCAAAACATACCTACATCATGATGTATGATATGGGCTCTGAAATATATGAGCAATGTACGAAATATATTTCAGTAGTTTATGTAATTAATGTGTCGTGTAATAAGTTTTAATAGAGCAAAAAACATGCACCTATTTACCCAACTATTGTCGTCATAGAACACAGCTGTAGCTTTAAACCTTGTAATTCAACAAGAAATTCAAGAGAAACATCTCGTATTATCATGGACGGTTCCGATGGACAACAGTATGGAAGCGGAAAGTCAGCTGGTAGTAGTGGAACTATAGCTAAGTTCGTATCGTCATTAACGGGAATGGGACATGAAATGGACGAGAGCAAGGTTGGTGTGTTAAACAAGTGGTTTGCTGTATCTTTAAGTATCATAGAATCTTTAGTTGGAAGGAAAGAGGTAGAAGATGTTATTAACACCATCTGCGACGCTGGCTTTGATGTGGGATTATTCTCAAAGAAAGTACAGTCAGTTAAATACTGTGAAGAGATTATGGCTCAAAGTGTGAGGAATTGTCGGGAAGAGAAGTAAACGGTTAAACGAAATGTATGAAAGTGGTGGAGTTGAAATTGAACAAATGTTCTACTCTTTACTATCTGCTCCCTGTCTTGATTTTTTCTTTGTTAGTGTATCATGATGTTAAAGAACTAGCTTGTTTTATAAAGTCAATTACGTTCAAGTACTTTGTGAAATGATCACTAGCACTGTAAAATTGTTAATTATTGTTTCCTATATTAAAATTTGTACTGCATGTCTTGTTGAGAGCGTTCAGTCCATAGAATAGTAGCCTATCTGCAAAATGCTATACTATGATTTGCAATGAAGAAGGGACACAATTATAACTGTGGTAATAACGTGAGCCACAAGTAGTCTAGTTCTATAGAATTGGACTACTTGTGTCCCACTTTATTACGATGATGTTATAAATGATGCAAACACAGGGGTGTAAAGTGGTTTCCACCATGGTAGTAACCACGTTCTGATTATGGATTTGATCAATGATCATTTCCATAAACACGGTACGGTAAGCTAAGTGGGTGGTAACATGAGGAGTAGTTGAATTTATTAGCAGCTATATATAACGTCTTATTTTGAAGAGTGTTTATGTGCTATTCGTATCATATACAACCTGTGTTAGAGAAGCTGTACTTGGAATGAAATGAAAGAAGGTACAGAAATCATAAAATTTCCACTACATATGGTGGAGGCGATTTTGGGGAAAATCAACTAATTGATGTTTTGCTGCAAAAAATTAATTGATTGATTTTCTGTAAAATCTCCTCCACCATATGGAGTGGAAAGTTTTGTGGAAAATCAATTAATTGATTTTCCGCAAAAAACGGGAGTCCACATGGTGTGGAAATATCAAACAGTGTTTACCAGACACATAGTGTAGTGCATTTTTTCCTACAAGCTGTACACATCTACTATCATAGCCGTTACATGTAGTTTCAACCTATGTCGGAACTTGTTCCACTATCGAAAGTTGAAGATAATATTGTACCAGGAATAAAAGTTAATCTTCATGTTAGTGCGATTCATTTAGTGTTCTGAAATTAGATATGGCGACTCGCAGCGGCGCCAGGAAACGTTCGGAAAGATTGTCGGAGTCAACAGTGGGAAGTCCGGAACCCCCGTCGAAAGTGGAGATAGCAGGTAGTTGCGGAATTGACTATGTGGTAGATAAAATCGGTGGTCCTGGTTCTGACATGGTTGTGGAAAGGCACTGTGTTGGAGCTCGAGGTAGAGGAAGGATTCTTGGAGTTAGTGGAAACAGAAGAGGGTGTAATGGTAGAATGATCGGAACAGGTACAAACAAATCTTCACCTATGAGTAGTATCGATGAAGTGAACAATTGGGACAAGAATGAATTGGATTCCAGAACGGATAGTGATGGAGTTGTAAATACTGGGGGTAATGGTAGAAACGCTACTGGTGTGGGCGCTGCATTGGACTAATTTTCGTCAGAAAAATAAGAAGGAAATTTGGAAGATCTCCATTAGCTGGAAGAAGATGTTCGAAAACTTGCGTATATCACAAGACTTTCTGTGCTCATGAATGAGTACAAAGTTTCATCCAATGATAGAGCCCTGGAGATGATGAGTAAAGAGGTTTCAATCAAGGCTCTGCAATCAGAAGTTAAAAAAATTGATTGTAAGAATGTTGAACTAAAAGGAATGATGCAGAGTTTAGAAGTTCCGAATCAAGAACTTCTTAAAAAGATGGGAGATAACAACAAGGGTCGTGGAAAGTATGTGGAGAGGATGATAATGCAAGTTCCCCCGAAATAGTTGGTAATTGCACTGTCAGTAGACCTGAGAAGGAAGAAGTGGGGAATCAAGGAAACGTGCAAATTGGACCCATATGATGAGCGAAATGCCAGAAACTGGACGAACAGAGCAGGCATTGTAATGGAGAATGTCATAAAACGGTCGGACTGTTCAATGATTGTACCAACACCAATGATCTTTCTCTGCAGTAGAAACAACATATATGTCCCCTCCATCAACAGCGAGAAATATATTATATGTTCATTACTTAGAGCTGAACTTTCATGTGTTGAAATCGTAAACATATATCGGACGGAAGAAATGAGGGATGACGTTGTTGAATAGCTATCAAAATTTGGTATTTTAAAGGGGCGTTTGAGACAGTTGTTATCTGATTTGTGTAGTGGGAGGATAATAGCTGCAAAAGACAGATTATTTGAAGCACTTGGATATGGTCCTCTACTATCTCGATTAAATTTGAAGGAATCTGGTTCAACGGAACGAAGGGAGGCGAAAATTGCTGTTTCGAAGAGAAAAGTAATTAAATCCAATAGAAAAGGTGTGTTATACATGTCATTGTGGCGTACTGCAGACCTTTCAGTTATTCAATTAAGGTAATGCGGCAGTTCTGTTGAACCTTACTTTGACCGACATGACTACGATGAAGAAATGTTTAATCTGTTTAGAAACAAGATCAGTCCTGGGGTATCATACTGCAATGATTGCATGGTTTTATTGGAAATATCCCGGATGAAGAAGAAGTGGGCATTGTGGAAGGGACTGTAATGAGTATTTCTTGCGTAGATGCTTGGATTTTTAGCTGTGTTAATCTACTCATTGTGAAGGAATATCGTGGGAGAGGTCGTCAGAAAGAATTCAACCAAATGTTTTCGAAGTATGTAAAACTGGAGACGGAACAGTTAATTATGAAAATAAGGAGGTTTGTAAAAGAATGGATCTCTGAAGAGTTGGAATTACCGAAATGTGTAGAGGGAGAGAAGGACCGTTTGTTCAAAGAAATGTAACGTGACGCCACAATAATTGTTTCTACGAAAAGTCCAAAGAAACATTTTATATCTGTACAATCAACCTGGTTTCGACAGTACATTGGAACGCAGTGCGGAATTATTCATGACTGCTATGTCGCAGAAATAGCATCTGACTGGAAAAGTATTGATAAAATTGGAAAGCCGTACAACGAAGGACCAGCACTAAGTACTTTGTTTGAAGATGGAGGAGGTAATGAGGTGAATGTAAATAGGGGCGGAGGTTGGGAATGGCATAACATGTAATGTGAAATAAATAAATGTATACGAATATGTTACGTGGAGTAATCATATTCGTCATCCTCGTCAGTATCAGTAGTTAGAGATCTGGACGAATCCCTTTACCTGCAAAAGCGATTACTGCAGAACAGTTTCTTAGAATATGGAAAGTGTTCATTGAACTAGTCAGTTCCCAAATTTGACAGCAATACATGTACAGATGAATATATGGTATCGAAATCAATGATATCGTACCACCCTCCTGTTTTCAAAATATTTTGCACGGAACTTGTGTCTGTGCCATGTCTTTTGTATACATCCTCATCAGATGTAGCCCATTGAAGGCATATACAGTTCAGAACTTTATCTAGATTGTCCAGAGGCTGAGTGAATTCCAGTTCTTGTATGAAATCCAAATTCTTCCTGTCCATAGTACGGTATTGTTTCGTATTGAATGGAAAGAGGACCTTTTCTTTATAGTAAACGAGACTACTTCCGTCACCACCCTTTATAAGAACGAAAATATTCATTTTCTTCCTGCTCGGATCGAACTGTGTTGTGGAAAATATGCGTTGCATTTTACGTCGATGTGGCGGAGGAGGTCTGTAATTTACAATATTTCTAGAATTGTCTTACTGTTGCAACGTTGGAACATGTCCTTCAACTATGTATCCTTACTTGACGAATGTGAGGTAAATCTCGAAGTTTCTAAGCAACATATCGTGGTTTCGGAAGTACGTCTGAACGATATCTGTGAAGACTTTCAGACTGGTACGTGACAAGTTTTTCAATAATGGAGTAAGAATTGGCGTTGTGGATTCGTTACACATTCCCATTCTTTGTCTTGGGCCAACAACCTGTTTTAACGAAACAGAAATACCGTCCCGTACCAAATATGGCCATAACTGTGTTTTACCTTTAGCCGTAGTAGACGTCCCTGTCGAATGAGGTATAGCCATCTAAATGGAATGTTTGTTTTAGAAACGCATCATGTGTTGAACTTTGACGTATAATTTAAAATGTTGGTCCCATATTTTTCACCCTTTCATCCATTCTTGTTGCCATACTTTTGGAAGTAGACCGATATGACTGTTTGAAGAATCTATTGAAGTCCTCATAAGGTGATGCATCAATAATATTTAACTTCCAAACCTAGAGGGGTCTTCTACCACGTGGTCTAGTAAATGTAATTTCAATGTGTGGATTCCGGTATCGCAATGTTTCCGAAACGTTTCTATGCATTGCAATTCGATAATAGTAATCCTGTCCCCGGTTTCAGCTATCGATTCCTATGACTATTCGAGTGAATTATTGTCGTAAAGCAAATCTTGCATTAATTTTGTGTAATTTGTGAAAATGTTTGTCAAAGGATAATCATCCTAGTAACCAGTAACTCTACCAATATATCCTGCCACGAAAGGGAAAACCATATCCAAACATTTCTAATATTTTCAATCCAACATTCCTGGAATTGAATTACTGAGGAAGAAACGGTTCAGCTGTTGGGATTTTTCCCTTCTTGAGAAGTCAGCATGAAACTCGGGTGCACCGAACTGGTTTTCTATTACAACAAGGAGTGAATTACAAGCCCGTAAAAACGCCACACGCTGTGTCCGGAATTTCTTCCCGTTCTTCCCCTTGTCCATGCATTTAATACTTAAGAATGGACTTGACAGATATTTCATGAAACAAGTTTTGATTGCTTCAAAAGTACCGGGATGAAGGATATGCAATGGCTCATACGTAAATATTGAGAACACACCTGGAAGAAGTAAGTGCAGATGTCTGTTCTCCAGCTTCTCCAGAAATGGCACCCATGGTGCGACAGAAATGTCCTGCAGAATTTGTTATGCTTTCCTGCGTAAACAATTCTTCTCTGCCGTTGAAGACGATGTATTTGCTGATTTCAAAAAAGTGGAAACGGCATCTCTTCTGGTTCGTACATAGTCAACAGTTCTGGGAGGCAATAATGCAGGTATTGGACCTGTTTTGAAATCGGTTGAAGTTCGCAAGCATCTCACTCATGAACGTGTAGTGGTAAATTTATGTAGAACTCCAGACATGTCTTTTCTTTCTGGTATGTCACAGCAGTATGACATTCTTACAGGGCAGCAATTCCATTTCATATTGTTGTTTATGCATACCGGAAAACCTTCCATGGAATTTTCAATTAACGGCGGAAGAACCGGTGTCATTCCGTCATGCAACGAAACAATTTTATCATCTCTACCCCGCGCTGATGAGGTCAGTGGGACGTGATCGTCAAATCTCAATAATGTCATCAATGTCTGTGTTACTAGTGCCGCAGTAGTCCTCTATGACTTTCTCTGACTGTGATCCTTGTAACCTGAAAGGAATGGAGACAACTAAAATATAACTATGGTCTATCAGAAAACTTCTGAATTGTACGGACATATTCAAAAATGTGACATGTATAGGGATAACCAACTAAGGATTTCGACATCAAAGTTGTTGCTGTTTTATCGGTATATATATCTAACATTCCAACGAAAGACTTCGGCGACGTGTCTCTACTCTGATTCCACTCAATTGAAGACTTTTCCTTTGTCATTACATGGTTTCTTATGGACATGTACAACTGTGCAAAGAATTCGAAGTGCAGAGGATTGAGATATAATCACGGTCAACCTCGTTGAAACAAGGTCTAAATTTCACATCTGTGGCACTAGCGACATTCATTTGTGTATGTAACACATCAATGACGTCTTTCTTGTATAGGAAAGCTTTTCTATTGTTGTCTGACGCATTGTGGTATGATACCTCCATTTTTGAAATCCATCATCGATTGAACTGCAATCCACTGTTCTGTCCACAAATGATATTCATTTATTCCAATCAGTTATGTCTTTACGAACAACATCTGTACTAAAATTATCTGATCGAAGCGTCTGGATTATCTTAATTACAGCGACAATTCCAATTTCTTCTGATATGGTTAGCAAATGATTCGCTGTAACTTTTACATCAGTGACCTGTTCCGAAGGTTCGAAGGGACGTTGATCATTAGGAAGCTCACAGTCCGGCTCATAGATTTACACTCTTTCCACCTCAAGTACTTCGTAATGGGCATCGGATCTGTCCATGTGCTGCTGAGAACTGTTTGCATTTGTTGCATGTCGCATAGTGTACAATCTCTTCTTCTTATTGTATTTGTATGACGTGACATGTCGTTTGTAATCAGCCGAAACGTCTGCGAGTATGTGCAATACGTTGTATGGTAGACGAATATTTTAATTACCATTATAGTGAAATGTTGGATCCAAAGCAATAGCAGTCGATGTCACATTCCTTGCATAATTAGAATGTTGGTAGAATAATTTGGTGATAGGGACCAACTTATTCACCAATATTTCTTACTTTTTACTGCCAGTACCAGTAGTCGATGGTGCCACTGTAAGTATTCAAAAGAAATATAATCATGTCCCAGATTGAAAAATGTTTAAAGTTTTCTCCATATGGAGGCCGAAAAATTGCAGAAAAGTAATTAATTGATTTTTTACAACAACATTCTGCAAATTCTTGCGCTCCATATGGGGGAAAACGTTTTACATATTTTTTGTTGTCGGCAATGTGTAAGTAAGATGACAGCCTGTATTAAGTAAATACATGACATTGCAAA
>JAULBU010055915.1:0-31841 GCA_032358235.1 Odonthalia washingtoniensis | reverse complement strand
TACGGGAGGTTAGTAAGGTTAGCGTGAGGCGGTGTCAGTTTGTCTGGTCTTTTATTAAGATTAAAGGAAAACGCAATTCTGGGTATCCGCGGTGCTCCGACTAGCGTGGTGACTTGATATCCTGACGAGGCTACTCGTCATTGGGGAATGTTCGAGTCGGAGACACAGGTCGTGTTCTCCTTCAGCGCTTGGATTCGCCGCTGGAACGATCTGGCACTCGTGTTGTGGCGCGTGGGGATCGAAATTGCTTCTGACGCCGTTGATTATTCGGCTCAGGGCTTGTTGGGGTTGAGTTTCCTCTTCCGTTCGTATTGATGGATAGGTACAATTTGGGTTTCGAATGTTGGTTCTGGGTTTTGTTAATGTCTACCTTTGTTTATCAAATGAATCGTCCTGGATCGGGTGATTATATGTATACTACTTTTGAGGTTAGACCATGTCGTGATAATACGTGTACTTATCTAGGATTAGATAATAATTCTTCAATTAGCTATTGTAGTCCTATCTCTCGTCTGGTCCCACCTGTCGCCCAGTTATTCCGGATAGCACTGTTCCGGTTTTTGGCAGTCTGGCAGAGTATCACCATCTTTTCTTCATGGCACTGTAAGAGAGCCCTTTGCGCGATACTGTAAGGTGCCTCGTCATTTCGAGTAGATGGTTCCCTTGTCATGTCATTCAGTACAGTACATTCTGGTTTCACTCTTTCGCATTCGCTAAGTGCATACGGGTACTGTTGTCACTTGAATCGTCCCGCTTGCTCTGGACAGTACATTACTCTACTTGTACCGTTACACGTATGACATTTAGCATTGCGTGCAAGCTCCCGCGTTTCATGGCCTGTACCGAAATTGACTGTCAAGCGCTTTTCGGTTTTTGCCGTTTGTGCGCATTCCGTTTACCCGCTCAATTTTTATACCTTACCTCTGATTCTTTCTTTGCTTGCAATCATCTTCCACATGAAATCGCTTCTTCGTGCTATGTTCACCGCCTACGCGGTATTTCCTGCGTCCTTACGCTTTTCCTTTATCATGTAGATATTCTTTCTTCGCGCTAGTATACCAACATGGTCACTTTCCTCATAATCAGTATCAAAATTCTTCATGTTGAAGCATCATCATCCTCTTTATCATTTCGTCATCATCATCATGCAATATTTTCATCATCATATCCAGTAACTTCATCATTTTCCTGAACATCTTTTATCATTCCCATCCCCAACATCACCATTAGTTCACCAAACAACATCTTCATTTATCACATCCCGCAACATCATCATCTTTGTCACTTTCTGCAACATCATCGTTTTATCATTCAAGCGTTCGCATCACCGCTTCTCAACATCGTCATTGTCATTATCACATTATCCGTAACATCGTTGTCAACTCATCTCATCGTCAGCATCGCATCCCGCTACATCCACATCATCCATCATGCAACACCATCATCATCATCGTCATCTCATCATCATCAAGCTCCCGCAACATTCACATCATCCACCATGCAACATGAGCATCATCATTCTCATCTCATCATCACAAAGCTCCCACAACATCATCTTCATTTTATGCTGGGATGTTTCACACGAACTGGTCCACGCACTTCGATTCGACAATATCGAATCGACATAACCAAAAAGGTAACTTAGAAGAATAGGAGGCTCGGGAAAGTGATAGGTGGACTCATGATAAAGATTACATTCACCAAACTCGGAACTGTCATCGACGTAGTTTCTGCAGTAATAAAGAATGAATGCCCCTCGATGCTATCCAACATAGATATGTTATGCCAAACCTGGATATGAGTCTGCTGTCTAATATATAGATTAGTTCCTACTACGGTGTGACGGTTTGAGGTAATGAAAGAGGAAACGCACGGTATGATGAGAATGAAAGAGGAAACGCACTGTATGATGGGATTAAAAGAGGAAACGCACGGTATGATGTTAGAATGTTAGGAATGATTAACGTACGGTACAATGAACTAAGAATGGTGACGCGCAGCATAAGTGAATGATAATGATAATAGTAAAGAATGATGAACGTACGTCGAGATAAGAAAAGGGAAATGATGAAAACAAAATCACATCGATTACATGACATCGATGACGACGAAGATGTAAAAATGACACAAGCCAAGAGAGGAGGAAAACAATTAGGTAAAAGGTTAGAAATGTAGAAGAAACGATAGAATACTATTATGAAATACAAGTTTCAAGAGAAATACGGTGTGAAGCGAAATATAGGACATTGCATTCTACGAATAATAATTATTTATTCAATTAGCGAAGGTTAATTTGATACACGTATTTCGATTGAGAATCTACTCTAAGAGTTTATCCACTTACTAACAGTCCGATGCTATCACACGTGTATCTATATTGTCTACACAGCTCGAACTATACTATATACAGTATACATAACCAGCTTCGTCAGGATGGAAGAAAAGAAATAAATAATAAAATGCCAGACATTTTTTGAATAAGAACCCAGAATCTAGCATTCAAAAACGAGACTCATGGAAAGATAGTTCACTAGAAGGAATGAGAGATCCAACCTTTGACGTGCACTTGAGTAGGGTAATCCTCCCTGCAAGGAACAAAGCGATTGGCTCAGTAGAAATACTTGATCGCTATCGATAGTAAAACAATCGACAAAGCTACGGTAAGACCATAGTAGCCTAGACAAGACTTATCCGCAACGTTGCTTAATTGTAACAGCATAGCCTGGTCGGCACCTCCCTGCGGGATAGCAGACGTTTCGCACTAGATTGAGCATTGATTTTACTTCTCGTCCTTTTATTTTATTTACTTTTACTTATCGTTTTCATTCTTTAACTTTCGTTTTCCATATTACGTGTTGCTCGAATCGACAGCTTAAAATCACCCCGGTAAGAGGATGAATTCGCCACTAAGAGGAAGAGGAAGAGGATCCCAAATAGGAAGAGGCCAATCAAACGCAGCAACTTTCGTAAGAGTATTAGAAATATTTTGAGGAACAGCATCTGGTCCAAGTTTGAGCCAGATAACCAATCCTAAGGCACTGAACAACATACCTCAACTACCACCCGAACCACCCAACCATGAAGATTAACCAACAGGCCCAAGCATAAATGACTCGGAATCGTCACCATCTAACACGATATCTATGCCTGGAGAAAAAAAATAAATGGAGGGTGTGAGTAACCCTTAAAATTACGCCAATGAACACCACGACCCAGATCAACTTCCACCATCCGCTCAGACGTTGAGATTGAAAAGTATATAGAATCGATCCATGATATGGAGGAGAAGACATTATAAATATAGACAAAGTTGAGGCTGAAAAGGGAAGACTTGTGGGTTGAATGTATGTCAAAGTTCCACCTATATACCATCAAATCATGGTATTTATTGTTAATGCCTAATTAGCAAACAAGTGCTTTGAGTGTAGTGAAATATAAACACGGAGGTGCTACAAGATGGGTGGCATACGCGGAAGATGGAAATAAAGGCGAACAAGGAGGAATGAAACGTAAAAGAAAAAGAGGGACGATAACGGTGAGATATATATGAGAGGAAAAATGGTAGGATATACGTATGATAAAAAAAGGGTGGTAGGATAGAGGTATGATATCGAAAATGCTAGGGATAAAGGAGAAACAAATGGGATAACGGGAATTTGTATAATAAAGGAATAGGGGTGTGAAAAATATAGAACATCAATGTGCAATGTCAATACAGACCCACAGAGTATCAAGTGTGATATCGAATACAGAAGAAAAGAACAGAATGAGCAGGACACGTGTGAAATGAAAGCCAGGAATAGGGATGAATTTTGATCAGAAATACTGATGAAAAATAGCTAATACAGACCTAGTCTAGAGCACACGTGTAAAGAAACTTTGGAGGCCAGGCCAACATATATATTAATTTGATACGGGAAGTGAAGATGAATAAAGAAAGCGAATGAACGGATTAATAAACCATACCACAACCAAAGTTAACGACTTAACCACCACCGACGAATCCGTTAAGGAGGATGTATCAGGCAACTTCGTCAACGACAGCACAACAGGGAAACCTACGTGTGTAACAACCTAGCGGAGATTAAACCTAGCGGGTGACCCACGCCGGGCCGATCGTGCATCCAGGATCGACATTGGATCGCAAAATAAGTGACCCAACGCCCTAATAGTTCTGCACGACGACAGTGAGAGCAGTAGAAGGGAAATTGGCGAAAACCGAGCACTATTGCTCATACCATATCTACCAGGCCCAACTTACAGTATACCTCAGCACTAAAGGCTAAGAATCGGGATAAGAAATATCTAGGGAGAGAAGATATCCACTCAAGGAGGGAACAAGAGAAGGGGCATCCGGAAGTGCTTTACCGACGTAATCAGAGGAGTAAAAACATCTTAAATTTCATTTACAACAAAAGGCAGAGAAGAAGTAAGACAGCGACAAAAAGAGGAGAGAAGAAGTAGGAAAGCCACAAGAAGGGAAGGGAAGAAGATAGGAAGCAGTACCACATCACCAAAGGATAAAATAAAGGAAATAGCTCAAGAAAGGTGGACGACACTGGGGACGCAGATAGAAAAGCTAGCTAGAACGGAAAACCGCTGAAATAGAAAGGGAGAGAGCACAACATTTATCACGCACCGAAGAATAGATCCACCATCTCCTAAATAATGACGTATATGTAGATAAGGGGAGGAAGGTCGATAAAGCACAAAAATGTAATGATCTATTGTTCAGAGGAGAAGACATAGGAGTGGTTGGTAGACCAAAAATCAAAGGGAAGGACGATGTTGGAATTATTTGTTGGAAGACGCAATCGATATAGCAAAGGAAAAGCGAGGATCGAAAGCATGAAGCATAGGTTCATCTGGACCGAAAACAACTCATTTATACCAAATCCGTTCCCCACGCAGTATCAAAACCAGCAGAAGACAACATCGAAAATATGGAAAACATCAAAGATGATCCAGTAGATGATGAAGACGACCCAGAATGAGAAGACCGTGAGAAATATGTCAAAAGAGGTCAATGATTGACGGGGCAATGTACTGGATTATTAAGAAAACCGGGGAAGGAAAATAATAATAATAAGTACCACGTAGAAAATATCAGTATATCTGTTAACAATTTTTATTGATAGGTGACATAAATGACTTGCTAGGTTTAGCTAGCTTTGTGGACCTACTTAGCTCCAAGGTGCGTATGCCCTTCTGTCGATTCCGGTAGGTTATGGACTTGGACTGACAAAGTCGTTAGTCGTGTGGCCTCTTCACCTTTCTGACGCGGTATTTGCCTATCGTTTAGTTCGATTAGTTCGGATATGTCCTACCTGGTTGAATTTGTCTTTCGACTTATTCGGATCTCTTTGTTGAGGTGGTGTCTGGTTGTCTGTGAAATGTCTATGTATGTTTAGCTATCTCTACTGAACTATGATATTTATATGAAGCTATATATGAATGGAAATGATGATAAAACGTGTCAGGAAAAATAGACGAAGTTCTAATTAAGTACTTCTAACCTGAGATTCAGACACGTGTCGCAGTAGCCTTGTGGAATGCGGCGTGTCTTTTGTCATTGAAGAATATAATGTATCATGAGGAGCCATTTATTAAATACCTATGCCGTTATGGAATCGCATACTGTATCGGATGTTGGTGAAGTTGGTTGAACAGTATCGTAAGTTTCTACCCTGTTATGGGTGTCCTGTGCCAAGCATATAGTTTCATGTTTCTTGTACACGTGCTGTTTGAAGTGTATTTGTCACCAATTATTGTATTCAGTTTTATAAATGTTACTTGTATCCCCATGGAACGTTTTCACGTTTCCGTCACCAGCACCGTTAATATAACAAAGACTCTCACCAACTCCTTTTGACGTAACAACATCCTTCTCTTGTGATATGATAACTTCTATTGACAACAACGTCCATCTCGAATTCTGTTTATGAAATATTTTCTTATCACCACCACCCATATGTAACAACATCCATTACGAACGTTTTATGCTACAATCATCAACTTATCAACACCGTCTATATGTGACAACATCTATTTCTAATTTATCACCACCGCCCACATGTAACAACATCCATTAACAAACTTTTCACCACCGGCCATATGTAACAGCATCCATTACGAACGTTTTTGATGCTACACTAGTTTGACGTGGCAGCATCCTTCCGACAAGTCCTCACCATTTGTTCGCCCTCCTTCTTATGTATGTAATAAGATTTCTTCTTCTTTTCATTTTGTGTATGCTGTGATACTCTGCATCTTCTAGTAAATTGTTCTAACGGTCACCTCATCATATTCTCGTCGTCGTCTACATGAATCTCTTCCGCTATTCTGTGTAGGTGTTGGATTGTGTCACACGGAGCATCGCTCCTCATCTAATCGAGTGGCGTTGATTCCAGACTCATGCTACTTTTTTTCGTGTGATACTGCCCAAACTTGTGTTGATATCTCAATCTTGTTAGTGGCCATGTGCCGGTATAATGGGGAGTTGATAGTGAGTACTGAACTATGTTGTCAAGTTCTTTCATATGGTAACTATGACGTAGTGCCAATACGTCTATCTGGAGTCGACGTTCTGCGGTTTGGCCATGTTTTGCTACGATGTTGAAAACTATTATCGAGTCTATCATGGCTTCCAGAGGGATTTTGCGTCCAAGTTTTTCTTCCACTAAGTATTTTCCAGAAAGACGAAATCGGAGCTGAGTACCAATGATTGAATTTCCACGGCCATCACCGAGCGGACAATGCGTTTGCACTTGTTTCTACCATAATGGATTATATTACAGTATTTATTGTCGTCCACCATTAGGATCACATACCTGAGCTGGATTTTAATCCCTCTACATTGACAAAGGACGCATCAGTCAGCAGTACCAGTCTGACTGTGTTCACATTCAATGTTACAATGTTGAGCCTTTTCTCTATAGTTTCATTTAGGAATTTAGTCGCCTTCTTGAGGGCCTTGTACTCTTCATGCGATGTCGGTCGATATACAGGTGCTACAAGTTGTACCGCAGCACAAATGTCGGAGCGCACATTGGAACCGATTTAATGCGCCAATGCTCCTTGGCTGCTGAACTGCTGTTGGGTGTTCGCTGGTTCCGGCTTCTCGATCTTGTTCCTTTGTAAGATAACGTATGAGTGATTTTTGGCGTTTTGTGTTGTGGCATCGGATATATTAATGCCATTAAAGGAGGTCCATTTTGTCGTGATTGGGGTCCGTTTATTGCATCTGAATGAGACTGAAGCCTTTCTTCGTTGTGAAAGAACTCGGTAGTTCCAAAATCTAGAGAATCATCGACCTGAAACAATATCAACCCGTCCAAGGTGTCCTGTTTTATTTTGATGAGTACACAGGGGTCGGCCCTTTAACGTATCATTCACAGGGTATCTAAATAGTGAAAGAGGTAGGTAAGATACCAATGGAGGTCCGAATCTTGTATGCCGCACTAGGGATTGACAACTCTTAGAACGAAGCCCAGTGGTAAGACCAACTCTCGCGGTGCGCGTATTAATGCCTCTCTCTCCAATTCGGTGTGCGATTGTATGTACGCTTAGGTTATATCCCTTGTGCACGATACCATGGATGGAATAGATGCTTCCATATAGAGAGAGACTATTTGATAGAAGCACTGAATCGTGGGTGCTTTCGTCACGATGATGGTGGCATCGTGGTCCGCATAGTTCTGGGCTACCGGTAGGCTCTTTTATTTCAACCGGTCTCCAATTTTCTTCAGATCGTCCACAAAGTGTGAGCCAAACATACTCGATGATCTTGGTACGGTCTATTCGTGGAAGGTTCGAATGTTCCGTCACTCATAACTTCTTCCAACTCACCATTCCCAGACTGCGCGAAGGCTTCTCCTCTGGGGATCCATTTTCTACTGGAATATCCCTGGCTATTCTGCTAAGTTT
Organism: Odonthalia washingtoniensis; assembly: GCA_032358235.1. Classification (NCBI taxonomy): domain Eukaryota; phylum Rhodophyta; class Florideophyceae; order Ceramiales; family Rhodomelaceae; genus Odonthalia; species Odonthalia washingtoniensis. Next base: position 23,915 of record JAULBU010055915.1, on the reverse strand, counting down.
ATCTCTGATGCGCCCGCGCCGTGCGCTATTCTTACCTCATCAGCCTTTTCCTCGGAGTTATCGGATATTGAACAGATGGAATGTTGTGCGTCATGGCTCTCTGCCAACTTGGAGCGTACCCATGGCTTAACGCAGGTGAATAAAAGATCTTTCGCAATCTACAAATTTGCAAAACGGCCGTCTCCCCTTCTATGCATATGTATCGAAATGGTCCCACCCATTTGCGCGCTTTTGTCCGAAATATCAACAAAGGTGAGCCAGAAGAGAGATCGTGCAGTCTTTGGAATTTCTCTTTCGATTTTGGGCGGGAGGGGTGTCGTAGGGCGAATACGAGCATTCTCTTAGCTTGTTCCGTGGAGACTGCCCTTTTGGCTTCTTATATCGCTTCCTGTCTTGTCAATTGGTTCGGTAAAGGTGCGGTTAGGGCGGGTTGTGGCACCTAAGACCAACAACATCGTAAATAAACCCTCCGGCTTACAGTGAAGTTTGCCCCGTACACCACCATCTTGAGACATTCGTCGTTGGAAGCATCGTCCCTTTCCAGTGTCTGCCGTATTTTAGTATAGCCACTACCTAGTGGGACGTGATAACATTCTACAATACCTACCTACCCGTAGTTTTCGATCGGTACCTCTTCCATGGTTATCCCTGCTCCCTCCCCTTTACATGTTAGCTCTTTCGAGATGTAGGCCGATCCTTGGTCAACGCACAAATAATCGGGAGGACCCATGTAGGTGAGAGTCCATAGTCTGGTTATCGAATTCCAGATTTATATGGCAGATTGAACTTTCAAAAAAGCGGCGGCGGCGAAGTGGGTGCTTTAATCGGCCATGTGAATCACTGGTTTGAATTCGATGAACATGGTGTCGATAATAACTTCGTGATTAAACTGGAGTTCTTCAGGCTCGACTGTCAATTTTAATCGTCTAGGTTGCGTGAAATTGACTTTGCATGACCCGCAGTCGTCTGCAATTTTTTTGGACCTCCTCCTGATGGTGTCCGTCAGATACGTCGAGACCGCCCTCTTCAACAGGTCATGCGTTGCTCTCACCGATGGATAATGAAAACCGAGGTGAATGGTTCGAAGCACCTGCTAGGTATATGGCACGTATGAAATGAATTCAGAATTCCATCAGTAGATAAAAAAAGTTCTCTACGGTGAAGGGCTGACGGAGGGATTCCACGTGAAGATAAAGTCCTGGTAGAGGTATATCGAGACCGTTTTCCAACATATCTTTGTTGTATAGGAGGGATGGGGCGTCTTCTTCTAATATCAAAAAAGACGTCGATGATCATCTTGAGTTTCACAAATGGGACTTGAATGGTCACCTCTCGGATCATCTCTCTCCTCCCTCCGATTCTTTTCATTCCGTTCTTGGGTGGTCCTATTGGTATCTTTCTATGGAACGCGTTCTATTATGCTTCTTATCGGATCATACTTGTGACACCTTTACGGTTGGAGGCGGTATATATGGTCATGCCGTTAAACCGGAGACAAACTTGTTTTTCAGCTGATTATTTGTCGTTATCAATTATGACTCCAGATCTGGGTCGTAATTTATCCCATGGAATAAAACATTCGTTGCTAATGGTTTTTCCACCGATATCTTGTCCTCGGCGGTCATGTATGTAATGTCTGAATCAACATCCCCATTACCTTCGTCCAACCAACATATGATTGGATCTTCTTCTTCTCCTGGTTCCGACCTCACCATATTTACAATTGTCGAAAGGTTTTCTACTGTGAAAAGTGCTGATGGATGCTTGGCCACCAGTCTGTAGATGGATTCCACCACGTCATCTTTCTTGTGGCGGGTGTTCTCCCTGTGGTTCTCCTCACAGACGAAGCACCCATTTTTGTCTCTCATTTAATCCGGGCTGAAGCGTTTTGGTCTGCCACCTTCCATCCTGTTGAGTCGAGGTGGGCGCTGTTTGTTCACCCAAATCGTTTTCGTCGCACGCCTTGTCTCTCCCCAATAGTATTTTACGAGGTGTTACATGACCAGGTATCCCTCTTTGTCCATCATACAAACTGAATTGCCACCTGCCGAGTGCCTTTTGTCACTCAGCTGGTTTTCTATCTTTATCGCTTGATAGCAGGGCCGAGGTAGACGGTCACGAAGAGTAGATTAGATGGCGGGGATATCGACGTCCGTTAGAGATCTATCTCTTCAGAACTGGTCTATGTTGTAAGTTATGTCTAGCTGGTGCTGCAATGACATTAACTTAGCCAAAAAGCTCCTGAAAAACCGACACTGCTGCTTCTGCTGGTTCCTCTGACATAGCCGTGGATAGTGACGGAGTCTGCCATTTAGAAAGTATCCGTGATTTCCTGTCGATGTAGTTATGCCATTTTTTCAATAAAGTAATGGATCCCTGGTAATCATGACAAGTTTTGATATTATTAGAGTAATAATTCCATGCATCCCCAGTAAGCATAACGGGTACCGATTTTATCTTCTATTCATAAGATATCTCGGTCTTTGTGGATAACGTATCAAATAGATTGATACAGTAATCCAAATCTTCGTCACAGCTACCGGAAAACGTAGGTTGCCCCACGAAATTCCGCATTAATGCGTTGATGTGCAGTCCTCTTTTTACATCTGTACTCCTTCTGTACTCGTGGCTGGTGGAGTCTGAGTCTGGTGGTCTTGAATTATTTATTGCATTCCTCTTCTTGTCTTCATATTCATAACTGTATCGGTATCCATCTTCTTCTGGTAGGCCACCTGCGAGGATTCCCCTTGCATTACAGTTAGTGACACCGGATGAGTCGGGTATCGTGATTTGAGTCCCTTCTTTATTGTTTGTGAGTGGAAATCTGTCGGGTTGTACATAATGCCCTTTCTTTTCTCCCTCTCTGTAAGATTTGTGGATGGTTTCCTTTTCCAATTAGGTAGCAGGAGGTCTGGTTGGGGTGGTTGGCCTGGTGTATTTGGGTTTTGAAGTTAATGCGCCTTCCGTTGCCAGATTATTTTCTCTATATAGCAATTTTAACAACATTTGAGCGTTGTCCAAAAGTCTCCCTCTCTTTACATGAAAGTCGTTCTTCACCATGAGCTAAACCCATTTGTTTATTAGTGATATATCCCACTGTTTTATGGAATGTGGTCGTGGAGATGAAATCTATCCATAGGTACTCAACCATTATATCGATATAGATATATGGCGCCAACATTTTTTCCCCGATTTTATTTATTTCAATAACGTGTTGTTCCTTCTCGATATCGGTAGAAGTGACTGACAAGGGATCTGGATTGTAAGAGTTGTTTGGATACTGTGATTTATCTGGCTGTTGACCGATTTCTCCAACGTGTTCCGGACTTCCCATTGAACTGTTTGGTGCAGATCCTGAGGAGGTTTGTACTCGTGAGGAATTAGTCTCGAGATGTATTTCGTTAGCTTCCTGAATGTGGATTATTGCCACTGGTGCTGATAGTGTTGTGGATTTATATGGAGATGACATGGTGGGACTGGGTGGAGGGATTCGTTGTTTCCTGGCAATCAGGTGGGTGCGCAAGTTCTTGCTTGATTCCTTCTTCTTCTTTTTCTTGTGATGCTAGTACCTCTCCAATATGGATGAGTCCTCGTTGTTCCGGCGAGAGTTTAAACTGTCGAATCAGGCCAGTGATCGATGTGGCGATGTACCGTTTTATTAAGAAAAGCGGGTAAGGAAAATAATAATAATAAGTACCACGTAGAAAATATCAGTATATCTGTTAGAGTTTTTATTGATGGGTGACATAAATGACTTGCTAGGTTTAGCTAGCTTTGTGGACCTACTTAGCTCCAAGGTGCGTATGCCCTTCTGTCGATTCCGGTAGGTTATGGACTTGGACTGACAAAGTCGTTAGTCGTGTGGCCTCTTCACCTTTCTGACGCGGTATTTGCCTATCGTTTAGTTCGATTAGTTCGGATATGTCCTACCTGGTTGAATTTGTCTTTCGACTTATTCGGATCTCTTTGTTGAGGTGGTGTCTGGTTGTCTGTGAAATGTCTATGTATGTTTAGCTATCTCTACTGAACTATGATATTTATATGAAGCTATATATGAATGGAAATGATGATAAAACGTGTCAGGAAAAATAGACGAAGTTCTAATTAAGTACTTCTAACCTGAGATTCAGACACGTGTCGCAGTAGCCTTGTGGAATGCGGCGTGTCTTTTGTCATTGAAGAATATAATGTATCATGAGGAGCCATTTATTAAATACCTATGCCGTTATGGAATCGCATACTGTATCGGATGTTGGTGAAGTTGGTTGAACAGTATCGTAAGTTTCTACCCTGTTATGGGTGTCCTGTGCCAAGCATATAGTTTCATGTTTCTTGTACACGTGCTGTTTGAAGTGTATTTGTCACCAATTATTGTATTCAGTTTTATAAATGTTACTTGTATCCCCATGGAACGTTTTCACGTTTCCGTCACCAGCACCGTTAATATAACAAAGACTCTCACCAACTCCTTTTGACGTAACAACATCCTTCTCTTGTGATATGATAACTTCTATTGACAACAACGTCCATCTCGAATTCTGTTTATGAAATATTTTCTTATCACCACCACCCATATGTAACAACATCCATTACGAACGTTTTATGCTACAATCATCAACTTATCAACACCGTCTATATGTGACAACATCTATTTCTAATTTATCACCACCGCCCACATGTAACAACATCCATTAACAAACTTTTCACCACCGGCCATATGTAACAGCATCCATTACGAACGTTTTTGATGCTACACTAGTTTGACGTGGCAGCATCCTTCCGACAAGTCCTCACCATTTGTTCGCCCTCCTTCTTATGTATGTAATAAGATTTCTTCTTCTTTTCATTTTGTGTATGCTGTGATACTCTGCATCTTCTAGTAAATTGTTCTAACGGTCACCTCATCATATTCTCGTCGTCATCTACAGGAATCTCTTCAGCTCTTCTGTGTGGGTGTTTGGTTGTGTCACACGGAGCATCTCTCCTCCTCTAATCGAGTGGCGTCAAATCGAGAAAATGAAAATATCCCAGAGAATTTTGTTCAAATAGTGAAATTGATAAAGATTCCCACAGAAGGAAACAATATCATTATCGTGAGGATGAAAAGAGATTAGGAATTAGTGGATTAATGATGGAATTTAGTAGCAAATATCCATTCAATGGCCACTAGGACGAATAACTCGATAATTGTATCAACGTCTTCGATACTCTTTCAACGATGTGTGAAATTTATGATTAACAAAATCTGCTCTCACTCCCTATTATGTTAAATCATGACGCTTGGGATTATTATTCAAACAAAGAAAGATCATGTCGTAGTTATTTCGAGGCCATTTAGACGTTGAAAAGATGGTACAATTCGGACGACGGTGAAGCAAGATTCCTAACAAAGTGGCAATTCATAACGTTGACCGAAGCCATGGCTGGGGAACCTGAAGAATTGAAGGCTGCAGTATTTAGATGATTAGGTGCAAAGTTGATGTCCCTCCAGAAACAGTTGGACAGTCCATACTAGGACGACAAGTTTCTAAGAGACAGGTTGATGACCGGAATAAATATCCCCTCAATAAAATATTCACTTCGAAATTTACTACCAGAAACCAGCCAACAAGCTATGAATCGCGTGGCTAAGCAACTAAGCGATAAACCAAGATCTAAAGGAGGGAGATCAATATTCATAGAGAAGGAGGATGACGACGGAGTTCATTACTCGTTGGGAAAATAGTAAGGAGGAGATGCTCTAAATGCACTGAAAAAACCGTCGACGAATAGGCAAGGTAATTCGAATCAAGGTAGGGGTAGGAATAATCTTCCACGTATACTGAAATCTGGATGGATGCGCGGAGTAAAAGGCTGCCTTTCCTGTGGTGGGTACCACAGAGCCAACACCCTCCATAATAGAGAAGAGGTTACAGAAGCTATCAAGAAACCCAAGGCACGACACTCAGAAGCACTTTTGACAGTTGAAAATTTTTCGTTCTTCTGAATCCAAATAACTAATGATGAAGACAATAGCAGTAGCTCAAGTGACGATTTAAGATGGGTTGAAGATGAGGGTGAAGATATAGATTGCATGTCCATGGAAGATGCTTCTAACATAGAAGTGTCATTATTCAACAATGCCTTCATACATGGTAGGAATTGCGAAGAAGATCTCACCCTTGAACTAGTAATCATGAATAGCGAGCTCAAAAGACCATGTAATTTAACTTTCAATAGAATCAAGATCTACAAAGAGGCCAACCGCAAGTCCGTCATGTGTCGAAGAAAATGCGAGGCTTACGAGATAGAATTCAGTAGACGAATACCAATAAAGGAACCAAAAATAGGTCTAAACCGGATTACAGGACGCAGTAAAGTGATTGGAGAAGCCACTATACAAAATCCGTTGAACTGTTTGAATCTCATCATCGACGTTGAATTTGCAATCATAGATGAAGATGCACCCTAATTATTGTCGAATAAGGACATCATAGAAAATGGACTTTACATAATATTTCAAGGTGGATACTTACATATCGGACCCCTTAAACAACGACTCATCCTTGACAACTATTTCTATATGTAGAAGTGGTCATCAGATACGATAGCGTACTAAATGTATACTGAAACGGAACTACGTAAAATCCATAGGGTTTTTGGGCACCCACCGATGGGATCGACCCAGATATTATTGTAGAGAGCTAAAATCGGACAATTGGGTAGAATGAAAAAGGGAGCAATTGAGAATATCGGGAACAATTGTGGTATCTGTAAAAGAAATTAGTCACCCCCTTTCATTTCAAGCTAACCATTAGTCCTGAAAATCTTACTTTCAACGACAGAGTCGTCATAAACACCATCTTTATTGACTCCAAACCAGTACTACATGTAGTGGATGAAGCCACCCATTTCATCAACGCATGGTTCTTAAGAAATCAGACAGTGACAGAGATATGGAGGTGTATATCCTTGTTGTGGATATATACGTATATGGATCTACCCAATTTCTTATCGGGTAATCAAGGATCCGCATACATATCTCGAGAAATGGAGGAGGAAGCGGCTGCAGAAGGAGTCACATTAGAAGCCCCAATAGAGACCCTGGGCTCGATCGGTGCAGTCGAGAGATATCATGCCCCGTTAAGAAGTGCGTATCAAAAACTACGGGAAACTCTAGGTCTATAACATGTCACAAATGATGAATGCCTTCATATGGCAGTATACGCTGCGAACTCTACCATGGGCCCAGATGGACTGTGCTCGATCCTCTCGTTATTCGGCGCACTTCCCCTTCCGGATCTAACAAGCACATCTCCCAGTAAGATTTTTTGACAACAAGATAACCTCAAGAAAACGATCCCCCAAGAACAAGCAAAGTGCAGACTTGCATTCTCACTCAGAAATACATCCGGTGTAACAGCCAAAGAGATGTCACAGAGAATATTAGATCTCTCATCCGGATCACCTGTACTAGTGTACTTCCCGCTTATGAAAAGGTTGTAAGGCCCTTTCAAATTAGTATCCGTAGATAGTGATGCCGCTATGGTACAACTACAGAAAGGTCGCAAGATTTTGAGAACGACTTGCGTGAGACCATGGGTCAAATCACGATTAGATGACAATGGATACAAAGGACAAATCGCACAAAATTCTGTTGATGACGATCCAGATAACGACGTACCAGATAAAAATGATACTATCTGAAATATTTTGATAATCGGTGAGGATGGTAAATCAAATCGCATAATGAAAGATGACGAATCATCACCAGTATATTTAGGCAAGAAATATTTAAGTGAAGAAAGGCTCACCGGAAGAACGTGCATTCGCTTCATCACGGATGAATCTACTCGAGGGAGTTCTGAAGAATGGCACCTTTAAACCAATTCATGAGTCAGACATACGAGGAACACCACGCATCTTTGGATCGCGCTTCGTGGACGAGTTGAGGAAATTGTCGAAAGAGGCCGAAGACTGAGGGACAATGAGAACGGTCGCACGATGCCCGTTGGATGGAGAAATTTATCTGCGTCTCTGCTTCTCTTCATCCGGCTATATTCTCTTGCTGGTTGATCTTGTATAATAATTTTGTGGATGATGGGATGTGGTTCAGGCTGATTTTTGCCCCGTTGAAGGAGGTTTGATTTGATGTGATTGGCGTGCGGGGTTTGCAACGGAATATTCCTGATGCTTTATCGTCATTCTCCAAGAATGGGAACGTCTCGAAACCAAGTGAGTCGTCGACCTGTAACAGGATAAGGCCGTCAGTGTGGTGATTGGTACGTTTGACGAGAACACATGGGTCTGCTGTAGCTCAAGACATTACCAGGACGTCCAAGTGATGGATAAAGTAGATCAAGTACCAATGGAGTCCCGATTCGGGAATAAAATAAAGACGCGTGACGACCCTAAGAACGAATACTGGTGGAAGTTTGAATTCCCGTGGTGCTCCGATGTAGAAGTCCCTCTCCAAATCGGTGTGAGATTGTGCAGATGCCTGGATGATATCCCTTGTGTATGGGATTAGCCATGGGATAGAGATTGCTATGGAGAGTGTGACGCGTTGGGAGAATCTCTGCACCGGGGGAGCATTTTTGCCGATGAATGTGGCATCCTAATAGGCCTAGTTATGAGCTACGAGCCTGGAATTCTTCTTCATTAATTCCGCTACTTGTTTAAATTTGTTCACGAACCACAATCCGAAGATCCTGGTGCCTGAAATTACTTATGATTCATGAATGGGCTTGAACGTCCCATTTTCCAATAATCCGGCCAGATCATCTCTTCTATAGCCCACAAAATTCATCTCTTCTGTCGTATTTTTCTTGACTGGTATCTTCCTCAGCAAGTTGCCGAGGTCAACCGCATCCTCTCTTTCGGCTGTTATTACGGCGTGGGCCTCCGTTGGTATGGGTACGTTTTCGCCGGTATCGTTCGGGCATGTTTTTAAAGGAATCGTGTTATCTAATCAGTGACGGACCCATGGTTTCACGCATGTAGTCCTAAATATTCATCGTCCATGGTATAATTGTACAACGACTGTCTTCTCTACCGTAGAGATATAGCGGATGGCCCTTCCCATTTGTTGGTCGTCGTGCGGAACATTAGGACTGGCGATCCGGATGGGAGGCAGAGAAAATTGGCTGACATTTATTTTCCATTGGGTCCCGATGGATGTTTTAGTGCAAACGCAATGCGGGGACGGGCAGTTTATTTCCCTACAAATGACTTAGCTTATTCTATGGCTTCTTGTCTCACCAGTTGGTTTGGTGAAGGGGAGGTTCTGATGGGACGTGGCAGGACACCAAAGACTAACATCATAAGACATAGACCATTTAGTTCCATGGTTGCCTTCATGGCATATGAAACCATTTGTAGACATTCGCTGTCATTGGAATCGTTCGGCGCGAGCGTGTGGAGAAGTTTCATATATGCGGTTCGGAGGAGTGCGTGGTATCGTTCAACTATGCCAATTGGTCCGGGTTTTTCAATCGGCGTTTCCTCCATTCGAATTCCTGATGATTTTGATTTTTCCTTCATCTCTCTAGAGACATAGGCTGTCCCTCGGTCAACCGCCAGGAAGTCAGTTGGACCCATATAATAATAGAACCATAATCTCGAGATGGTCTTCAAGATTTCAGACGTGGTTTGTTTCTTGAAGAAAGATGTGGAAATTAAATGAGGGCTTTCATCCACGAGGTGGATGAAGCGTTTTCCATTTAGGAACATCGTGCCGACCTGTACGTGGTGGTTGAACTGAAAGGCAGGGGTCCCGAGGGTGAGCCTGAATCGGCGTGAGGGGACGCGTTGCTTCTTCAAGTTTTTCAGTAATATTTCATCTTTCCTAATTGACTTAGGATGTTCTCATGGGTCTCACCGTCCTTGTACTTCTTCAATAGATTGTATGTTGACTTGACAGAGGGGTGACCGAAACCTTTATGGATTCTGGGGAGTTCTTGCTCCGTATAGAGCGCATATAGTACAGAGTCAGCAGTACATCTATATCAGAAGGAATAATTTCCCAAAAGAGAGGGGTTGTCACAGCGAGCCGATGTGAAGGTAATGGCGCTGTAGGCTTATATCCATGCCGTTGATAATCATGTCTCTGTTGCTGAGGACGGATGAGGCGTTGGCGTCCGTTATGGCAAAGTCTACGTCGATTTTCAGGTTGATCTGTTGGAAGGGAATTTGGATCGTCACCTCCCCTAACCCCTTGTTTTTGCCTCTGATCCCTTTTAGGTCCTTCTTTGGTGGCCTCACTCTGACATTCCTGCCAAGGTCTCGGTCATATCCGTAGTATTGGTGTTTGCTCATCACGGAGCGCTTCTGAGCAGCCGTGTAGATCAACATTTCGTTAAAGGGAGGGCCAGTGTGTTCCTCCAGACTGTTGTTAGCCATGATCAGGTCTCTGTTCATATCTGTCTGATGTGATCTGTCGTGGATATAGGCGTTATCTGCTAGCCTCCTTTCAACCGATCTCCGTAAGATATCTGTCATGAATGCCAAGTCTGTTTCCGCCTCCTCTTCGTTTTGGTATGCCCATGCCACCTCATCCTTATCGTCAACTGATGTCGCTTCATCGGAGTCGTCATTCATGAAATCTATGACATATGGCACATCATCGACCGTCAGAATAGCCTCTGGATGTTTCTTTTTCAACTCGTTTATCGCCATGGTTACTTCCTCCAGTTTGTGACGGGTGTTGGTTCTATGGTCGCCACCACAAACGAAGCATCCCCTGGCGCCCCTCATCTATGCGGGGCTGAGGCGTCGTGCGTTGCTCGTACCAGTGCCGGGAGATGGTCTCCTATTCTTCCATGGTTGCTTCGTTGGGCGTCGGGCATCTCCCCCAAATGACTTTCCTAGGACATAACGGTCTTCCTGCACCTGGATTTGGTCTCCGTCGATCAAACATACTGAGTCGCTGCCAGCCGTGCGGGCTTTGTCGCTAAGTTGATTCGCTATACGGTTCAACGCCTGCTGACTAGTCCTTAGCATTCTATCCCGCAGTGTTCATTGGATGTGCGATATATCAATTGCCGTCATCAGTCGATCGCTCAAGCACTAGTAGTTGTAGTATGTCTCATCCAGCTGGTTCTGCAGCGTCATCAACTTAGCGACGAATTTTCGAAATACAGTGACTTCGGACTCGGTCGGTGCTTCGGACATGGCAAGAGACAGAGTCATGGACTACCATTTCATCAATATTCTCTACTTTCGGTCATGGATATTGTATCACTCCTGCATCTGCGTCATGGACACGTCGAATGACGTTCACTTGCCCAAATTATTAGCGTAGTAATTGAGAGCGTCTCCGGTGAGCATGATTGGGACCGAATTCAGCTTATCTTCTTTCCCTATTTCGGAAATGGTGGCCAATGTGTTAAAAATATTCATTCAATTGTCCAATTCCTTATCCCAACTTCCCGAAAACGTGGGCTTCCCCATCAACGCCTCCTTCAATCCGGTTATGTCCAGTCCCATTCTCTCCGAATTATGGGGTCTTGGGCAGAGGCTGAGTTCAGGTTGGATCGGCAAGTGTGGTCTTTCTCTCAATCAGTCTCCAATTTTATCATCATCACTACAACCGTCTGGAACGCCTTCATCTCCTGATACGTCTCTTGGGACTCTCGTGCCTTGTCTCCTTACCATGTTCGGGGAGTCATGGAATTAACTTGGAGTTTCGGTTGGTTGAGTGAGCCTTCCTGCCCTTTTGGGATGTATGCAAGGTCCCTTCCTTATGCCTGCTATCGCTCCTTCTTCTGTTGTGGGATTTATAGTCTGTTCCTGATAGATTAGAGAAACAATAAGGCGGTCCGCAACGGGAGATTCTTGCGATGATTGAACCAAATTTGGTCTAGTCTGGTCGTGCGGAGTGGGTGTTACGAGTGAATTGAGACCAAAATTTGATCCAGTTTGTGCCTTGTGGGCCTGTGAGAGGTTGCATAGGGGATATGTAAATGTCTTAGTTGAGTCTGTTGATATGTGAGATTCCCTGTATAGGAGGTGGATCAGTGATTGGGCCTTGAAGATCCTCCTTTCCTTCTTGACATGCGCCCCTGTTTTTATCATGAATGTGGTCCACTTCGTCAGCAGTGCCACTGTCCAACGTTTGGTCGCATGAGGACTGAAGGCCGTGATAAACTCGGTCCATAAGTCTCCCGCGACTAACGCTATCTCCTCGTATTACTCTAGTAACTCCCCCATGTTATGTAGCTCCTCGTCGTATTTAGTTCTTTCGGCCTATTATGGATGGGCTAGAATTGAGTCGGGGTCGTATGATATATTGAGGTAGGCCTCGTCATCCATCGATACGTCCGCCTCGCCTATGGGACTTGGATATTTCATGGAGTTGTTAGGATACTAGTAGGAGGTCGAAATTGCCGAAGTAGAGTTAGGCTCGAGTGGGATATTCTGTGGTTCGTCCGTATTCATCTGTGCTTCCTCCTGTGGCGAGGGCAAGGAGTCAAGTGGTGGGTGTGTCTGATGGTGATGAGGAGGGCTTTGAACAGTGATCGTATGGAAGTGATAGGCGTCGGGGTAGGAGTAACTCCTTGAAGTCTGGGGTAAGACCTTTTAACTTGAGAAGATGATTGTCCCCTGTTCTTTCTTGTGTTTCCTCTTGGCGTCGGCTGAGTCATTATTTTGTCAGCGAAAGTTTGAACTGTCTAAACGGATCGTAAGCCTGAGGAACAATGAGCAAGGTCGCCCTTTACCAGGTTTTCAGCGTCAGGGGTGGGAGAAGTGAAATGCAATAAAAAGGAAAAGGGATTTTAGAACTGGTTAATTGATGTATGTCTGTGGTACTACGGCTACTTGAAGCGTGTTTTGATTTCTGCCCTTATACGCTGGAGTACCTTCCTCAGCGGTGAAATTGAAGGGAACGTCAATGTCCTTACTCGGTTCTGGGTTGGCAACCGGGACGATCAGATGCACGCGGTTGATGTGTGAGGATCGCTCTCGTCTACAGTTGATGTTGGTCAAACTTATTGCGTGTGGTTGAGTAGAGTTTCTTCCTTCAGATGGTTTTTACTGGTTAGGCGAACGGTTTTGGATGTATTTTCTGGATTTCTGTTTTTTCCTTTGTTAATGTCTACCTTCATTAATTGAATGAATCTTCCTGGATCAGGCCATGATTATATACTACTTTTGAGGTAAGATCAATGGAGGTGAACGCGTGTATTCATTGAGGATTAGAAACTAATTCTTCAATTAGCTATTCTAGTCCTATCTCTAGTCAGGTCCCACGTGTCGCTTTGTAATACGGATAGCAATTCCGGTTTTTTCCAGTCGGATAGAGCATCTGTTCTTTCCTTCATGAAGCTGTAAGAGCCTATTTTCGTGACACTGTGAAGTTGGATCATCATTCCGACTAGGTGGTTGCCTTGCCGTGTCATTCAGTACAGTACGTTTTTCGTGCTCTCCTTTTTCATTCGCTAAGTGCATATCGGTACTGTAGTCGCCTGAATTGTCCTCTCATTCTGGTCTATACAGTATTCGACTTGTACCATTACACTTATGGCATTTCGTATCTCGTGTCAGCTCCCGCATTTCATGTTCTGTACAATGTTTTGACTGTCAGTCACTTCTTCGGTTTTGCCGTTTGTGTGCATTTGCGGTTTTACTCTTTCAAGGTTTTGTATCATATATCGTAATTCATCGTTACATTCATCTTCTACAATCATCGCATCTTCGTGCTAGCTTCTACATCTTCGTCGTATTTCATGCGTCCTTACGTATCTTCCCTTATCATGTAGATAGAATTTCCTACCATGGTATGATGTCATCATCAGTATCTGAATATATCTACATCATCATAATCATCGCATCATTTCATCTTGCGATATTAACAGCACCATATCATTCTGTTGCAATATCATCGAATCATCGCGTCATGCCATCATGCTATATAATGATTCTTATATCGTCGTCTCGAATATCATCATCGTTATCATTGCATCTTGTCATGATACCATGTTATCATCATCATCATATCGTCATCTCGAATCATTCAAGGATCAGCATAACTGCCTGCAACATCATCTTGAATATAGCTTATTAACGTCATTTATTATCTTCATTACCATCCTGCAACTCTCCACCTGTTCATTCAACATTCTCATCATCAGTTATTTCATCAGTTATTAACATATTTTATTATTTTCATCCTTACATCCCGCAGCTTTTCCCAACTCATCCAACATTCATCATCCAACATTTTCAGCATCATCATACATTATTATTTTCCTCCTTACATCCCGCATCTCTTCCTCAACTCATCCAACATTCATCCCACAACATTCTCAATATCGTCATACATTATCATTCCCTCGCAACATCATCATTAATTCAGCATTCGTCTCGCAACATATGTATCATATTCATCCAACATTCTTGCAAAATCATCGTACCATCCACTATTCATCTCAAAACATCATCATCAATTCAGCATTCGTGTCGCAACATCACTATCCTATTCATCTAACATTATCATCCTATTCATCCAACATTCTCGCAACATCATCGTACTATCAAACATTCATCTCGCAAGCCATGTACCCTTCTCGTCTTGCAGGACCCTGTCGTCCTCCTCTTTCCATTTACCGCTTATCCCTCCTCGGTCGCCTGTCTCCCGCAGCTTTTATCCCACAAACCGGTTACCCACATTCGAATCGAAAGTACGACTCGAAAAAAATTGGTGATAAGCTGAAAAAGAAAAGTCGTTGGGTCGGGCAGAACCATGCTGACGAAGATGCTACAGAGATTTACACCAGATCCCGAACCGTCCAAAAATTTAAAAAAAGAGTCGCTCCAGACACAGCAGCATCACTTCCATCCCTGATCACGTTTACCAGGGATATTACCCAAGCAAATTTTCAGTCGCACACTGAACTGGAACGCGAAGTATAAATAAGAGCACCCGGAGATCTAGTATTACTGTCGAATCTCATCTTCGATTCGAAAACGGCAACCAGTTTGTGAGACACAAACTGGAAAGAGCAAGACGGCATAGTTCGAGGTCTATGGTAAAAGTAAGGAGGTTACTGACGTTGATGAAGTAGGTTGAGAAGAGGCTGATGATGTGAGGATGTAGTAGTGAGGTTGATGATGTATATGATGTAGGTTGAGAAGAGGTTGATAATGTGGGGATGTAGTAAGGAGGTTGATGACGTTGGGAAATAAGTTGAGGAAGACGGAGAGATTGATGATGTAGATGAAGTAAGTTGAGGAAGAGATATTTGATGAATGTTGAGATGTAATATGTAGATGGAAAAGGTCGAGGAGTTGGAATGTACGTGAAGGGATGAAGAGGTTGATAATTTTGACGACGTTGGGAACAGATGAGAGGGCGAAGGTAATTAAGGGGGAGAATAAAATATTGAGGATGATGAAGATGAATCTATGATTTTGGGAGGAAGGTTGAGGTTTGATGATGCAGAGGAAGAGATGAGACATTGGGTTGATGGTCGAGGCTGCAGGAGCAAGGAATGATGGGATGACTTGAGAAAAGGTGGAAGTAGAACAAGGATATGATTAAGGGAAATGGCAAGAATGCTAATGAGAAAAAGGACGAGGGGATGTCAGGAATCAAAAAACTACAGACACCATTGGGTTGAAGAGGATGAAGGGCCGACGAAGATGACGACTATACCAGAAAGAATGGCTCGAAGGAAGAAACGAATACCCGACCAGTAGAGAGACAAGGAAGGATTGAAACCAGAAAAAGGACACCTATTAACGCATGATTTGTAACTATTACACTCTACACACTACAGTAGGAGACGAAGAAATATGCAACTATCGAGTTATGGAGAAAAAAAAGACTCAATACAGCACATCATGCAGAACTAGGATCACACTCCTGGAAGACACCACCCATCCAGTAATGTAATCCGATGGTACGTTCAGTGCAATCCATGGCGTGTGTATTAAACACGTGTTCGCATCACCTCTAATTAGTCAGACTGACCACGTGTCATTGAACATTTAGGCGCCCTACTTGTAATTATTCAGATTAGAACTCATTCAATTTTCCACACGTCTATCTTTATTCATCTATTTCGTATTAAAAAAGGGTAGTTAATCCATCACCATGAATAAGATGAAGTAATAATAAAGAAGGTAGACATAAGCATAACCATAACAGAATCCCAGAAATCAACAGACCACCCGTCGAACCTAACCAGTAATACAAGACCCCGGAATAAGGACACTCATCCGCAACCCGACACTACGTCGAGTAATTCCGAATGTGGTAGGCAAGTAAGTCCCCACGCGATACTGCGTGCATCTGAATTACACGCCTAAGAAACCAGATCCGAGGAGTGGAATTAACGTGACTTTCGACCAGTACTCCGTAACAATACTCATCAGTATCAAGGGAGGGGTCCACCTTCGTCTACAGTAGCCGTAGCTTTGCCAATATACACCTCACTAACCGAACCTGATTCTAACCCCCTTTGACGTGCATTTGAGGCTTTTCATTTATTAACCTGATTTTCGATAAAGAGCATTGCTCAGTGTTCTCATACTTACGGCCTGTTTTGGCAGTTTAAACTCTTTTTCCAGCAAGAATATGACTCAGCCGATGCCAATAGGCACTCAAGGAAGATCAACAGAAGACAATCATCTAGCCAAGATAGAGGATCTGCTCGACTTCAAGGGACCTCACCCGCCTCAACTCCTCCCACTTTCATTCCATCGCCATTCAAAGCTCCTCCAACCATACCTACAACCCCCACCGCATCTACCCACCGCCACCAACTCATACCACCAGCGCCGTCCGTATATAAGAAGACGATCAAACCCCAGTCATCACGAAAAACATCCGCCTTGAGCTTAATTCCCCTCCCAACATTTCGGCCTCACAGTCTAATCCCAGCGCATCAATGAAGTCCCCAAGCACCACAGGTGGAACTGGGGATGAAGCTGAAAAGACTTATCCTAACATATCAAATGATCCTAAACCGATTTATATACATGCATTGGAGGGTGCAGTGAACAGGTATGTGAAATAGCTGCACATGGCTGGAGAAAACTGTTGGAGGCATATGATGAAATAGACCTCACTGAGGAGGAGCTATGGACCGAGTTCATCACGGCCTTCACACCCCATAAGGTCAAGCGCTGTAGATTGGCATTACTTAAAAAATGGACAACGTTCATGGTCAAGAAAGGGGTATACATCAAGAAATGCAGAAGGATAGAGAAGGCCCAAGCCTAATTGAACTCTTAGTTAGAGAGTACTACATCGGAACTAACCCCACAGCAATGTCAACTTCTCCTTATCCTGGAACATAGCCTACCATCAAGTCACAAAATATAATGAAGTTACTGCCCTCTCCACCAGTTACGCAAAAACTAAACGATTTCAAACCCCGATCGTCTCTCATCATTCAGGCACCATCCAGATTGAACTGATCACCCACTTAGGTACCTTCTTGTGATCCAGAAACCAACCCCATCTTCAAGCAAGAGTCAAACCCCGGTGGCAGGAGGGTACCGTACATCCATGCATACTGAGCGGAACGTCTTCACCTAACCAATGCTAACCCTATCGAGATACAGGACTCCTCGGCCATGGCGAGACGAAATCTAGCCAACATACCGGGATATGGACCACGTGACGACGATGACCCAGACGATGGCAACGACGGAGGGGAAGATGAAAAGGGATGGGAGGAAAGACCATCAATGCAGCACATCCAGGACTTCAAACACAGGCCAAAGCCCTTAAACGCAGAAAATAGAGGACTGGGCATCAGCGGATTAATGAAGACATTCATGGGAAATCCCACATTTTGCAGTATTTGGGAGGAAGATTGAGGCAACTGCATAAATGTCTTTAACACATTGGCCACCATGTGTGAGATCACATCGAAAGAGAAGTTGAAATCAGTCCCAATTATGTTGACTGGTGACGCTCTCAACTTCTACGCCAATCACGTGAACTATTGCTCAACCTTTGAAAGGGTCATGATGAAAATGTGGGAGTGGGACTACAACGACTGTCGAAAGTAGAGAATCTTGACGAAATGGCAATCCATGAAGCTCTCAGAAGCCATGTTCGAGACTCCGACAGAGTCTGAAGTTACTTTGTTCCGTAAATGTCGATGTCTACTATGAATAGAGATAATATATGCATTCTACCCGTTTGGTTCCTGGGTTTCTTTTATTATGCCACGTTTATCGTAAACGGAATAACAGAAAGCGCGGCAAATAAAACATTAGTTATCTGTTAATATGCAGGATCAAAGGTAGTGCTTCCTGGTATATTATGGTCAGTAAAATTGCCTATGCAGTTAGCGAAAGATATGGATTTTATGCGTGAAATGTGTACTTGACACACTGATACGATTAGGTATCTTTGCGTGTAAATGGGTCTGGAGAGGTGATTAATATTTCCGTAAACTCCCGGCTGTTGAAGTTTACAAGGTGATTGTTAGGTCGCCTATTGCTCTACTTCCGAGCCGTTATCTCGGTGCAAGCATGGTGAATGGTTTTTTCGGTCTTGGATCGTGCTTCGATCTGGTTGAGATATTTGGTCCTTCTGTGAAAATGAATGTCGTGAAATTTCTAGCTTCTTTTACTATTTTTCCATCTACCAGATGGGTGTGGTATGTATCCTGACTCAGATGAGATCAGAAGTTGGATCCATGCTGACACGTGTAATAGAATCTTACTTTTTAGTGAGTTATCAATTACTAAAGTCAGTTCTTTTTATTCCAAAAAACCTGTATCATAATAGAGTAATATTCGTTAAGAGAATAATAATTGTGGATCATTCGTGTATACAAATTGTACTGTATTTTATGAATTGTGGCATGACCTGTATAATCGCTCTGTCCCTTATACTATTTCACCCTTTCCTTTTCTCTTGTTCCCTCTCCTCGTATGATCCATTCATCGAGATTCTCCATGGGTATTTTACTCCTTCTTTCATCACCCTTCCTCGCTCTAGCCTTTCATTCATCACCCTTCCTGGCTCTTGCCTTTTCTTCTTTTCATTTTGCGTTACCGTCGTAGTTGCGATGACCTCTTCCTTTTTATCACATCCTCTCATCGTCCTAACAAACTAAGTCATCATCTACCAACAACACCATCTCATCATCCTTTTATCATCTAACCGAAACACCATCATTATCGTAAACAAATGATTTTATTATTGTAATAACAAAACCATCTTCATCCATTTGTAATCTAGCCTCAAAACTACCATTATCCTTAAGCTAACGATGTTTATCATTGTATCAAAAACACCTTCTCATCCTAACAACAACACCTTCTCATCCTAACAACAACACCTCCTCATCCTAACAACAACATCATCACCATCCTAACCAACTACCATCAAACGTAATCGACAATGCTTTTAATCATATTTGTGACAACATCATCGTCTCCTTTGCGATTCGTACGAATAGGGACGTCTCGATGTGATAACATCGACAGTAAGTTCGTCGCTAAGTGATTAACCCAGCCACTAAAACTTCATCCGCCAAAGTGTTACCCACACTATTTCTGTCTATTTCTACAATTTTCCAACTATCTACACGTGATCATAAATCCTAGTACTGTACTGAACACTGTACTATACGAATGACCCACGACACTAGAGACAGTTGAACCGACCTAGCCCTAGGTTCAGTCTGTACACTTGTTACTTATCTTGGCCTACAACCAACACTTCGCACTACAAGGATTAGTATCCTGGATTGCCTTTTGGAATTCTTTTTTACTATAAGAATGCCACCGGTACCATTCCCTTTCAACCTCCTCTTCACTCCATTACTTTTAAATTACTTCATTAACCCCTGTTTAAATTGTCGTTACCGGTAGGATAATGATATCCCGGCTCCCTTTCAAAAGTCAACCCCTCCGTATTGATACGAAAATCTTGACCGTCGTTACCTTTTTCCTAAGCCCTGACCTCCGACCTTTGACAACCCTCTTTATGCGCCCTCCTGTCCTTTCTTAGACCCGATTAGCAAAGGACCTCTGTAAGTGCATACCTGAACTACCACTCAACACGACAACAAGCACTATAGTACGCCTTCTCTCATATAGCTCTATAATCGTCTACTACAGTAACTCTCCCCCGCCATTCCACATCATACCGTACACGCTAGGTGCCGTTAGAACCAAAATCCACTTACGCACCATTCCAAATTTGATACCGTACATCCTAGCTATCCCAACCTACACGACCCAAACCAATTTCACTGTACTCAATACACCTTCCCACTTTCACATGGCAGTATTCAACCACCTGGAGCTGATTTCCATCGACCTTTATACTGTCGTTCCGTCAATTCCAGTGTCATTTGACAATCCGGATTCTGACCTGGCATACAAAACTGAAAGGGGTAAATTATAAAAAAAAGTCAAAATCAAAAAATCAAAATCAAAAAATCAAAAGCAAAAGCAAAAGAAAAAAAATGCAAGTCAGCCTTCAACTACTCCTTCTCAAGTCAAGTAAACAAACGGTAGCTTTACAACGTTTCAACCCTGAATGGATCCCCCACCCGGTGACGAAATCACTCCAACTAGCACGGCCCACCCGCCCATCTCCCGGGAGATCCCAACTTTTTCCAACAGATATAATCATTCTCTATAAGTGATTTTTATGTCGTACAAACACCATACCCGTAACAAAACCATTAGTATATAATTTCCTCAATACCGCAAGATCCTTTCTGGGTGATTACAAAATTTTGGACGACAGCACCGAGCATATCCCACCTGATTCTGTGGTATTGTTGCTCGATTTTGAAGACTTGCTCCCATCCGAAAGGTATCTTTTTACTGATTAATACTTCTCGATGTCGCTGGCTTGAGTCGGTTTTCTTACGGACATCGCAGAACTATATTCTTTACTAGACCCGACTCTCGCATCAAATCCCCATCTAGAGGTACCCGAAGAAAATATAAGAAACGATACGTTGGTGACACACCTTTAGCTTGCCAGCACCACTCAACGTTCGCGTGATGATCTACTGAAAATCATCCAACAATTCAACGGTATCAGACAAATAACTCCATGGTCACAATAACTTCCGCTTTCCTAACAGCATCTGCTACTTTAGATCCGTAATCCCCCTACACCGCAAACCCGAGCGCACAGAAACTTGTGACCCATAATTTAACATAATCTACCGTACCTACCTTTCCCAAGTTTCCTGAATCTGCATCAGAATCCCACCATCCGTTAGGCCTTCGCGGCACGCAACCAGCACCCCGTCACCGGATCCCCCTCAAGAACCAGCACCACGCCATCAGATCATCGTCAAGTTACGAAACCTGATGAAAACCAAGCGTCTCACAATCACCCCAACCCAGCACATCATTACTTACCTAATACAACTTGGATGCGGTAGATAAACGTTGGATTGGTTTCGCAATCAATAGTAGCTAATTTCATGGACAAGACCATCTCTGGTGACGTAAACGAAAGTGCCACAAAAATCATCAGAGATTACGGAATATTTTCATCCCAGCTTAACCTGTCACAAGAAATGCAGACAACGTTTTTCGTGAAAATCCTTCCGGAACCCGCTCGCAACTTTTATCTTACAGAATACCGCGCTAACATGACCTTCTAGACTATCACGAAGATCATGGTTGACGAATTCGACTCAACGAATAGTCAAAATGGAGTCCAACTTAGGTTGTACCGCCTTGATATTAGAACCTCCATGATTGAAAATGGAATAGTCGATGAAGGAATTGGCCTGTCTAAAATGTGCTCCTACATCAACAAACTCAACCCACAATGCGTCTCTATCTACCGCAACGAAAAGTACAAGATTGAAGTAATTTCTTCAGCCGTTGCAAAGTTCCACTGGGCAAAGATCCGCGAACGAACATCATTAGTGGAAATATCTAATTCCAGACTTTCAAGACCGCGCTCACCCACTGATCCGAGGACGAACATCATTAGTGAAAATATCTCATTCTAGACGTTTAACACCGCGCTTGCACTCCATTGCACTCCAGAAATAGGCGCCACTTGCAAAAATATCTGCTCCTGATTCTTCTAACCTAACGCTTTTTCGTCAATAAGCTAATAGACCGCAATAGCTCCAAAGTTTCCGCTCATTCAATAATAATCCCAACTATACACCAAGATCCAACCATAGCAACATTCAACCAAATCATGTAAATCACAACCGCCATTCTGAACAGTAGCCATCCACCTCGCTATCCCCTCGCCATCGAACCAACCATCCCGAGTGATACAGATGTGGATTCTCAACTTAGCCCCCTCCCATCCAGGCTCACCTGGTGCCTCAAATAATTACATCTCCATCAGGTTTAGGAACGGTGAAAATCCATCTATGTTCTTCCAGATGGTATAAATGGTTGCGAGGAGGATTCGATGGACATTGAATATTTTGAACCAGATAACTACCTAGTCGATGATCAATACAGCAACGAGGCCGACAAATTTTAACTCCTTGTTTTAGGCGATATCTAATCAACACCAGGAAGCGACGAAGAAAACAACTCGCTAGACCAAACGGTTGTGACAACCTTCTTAAAGCACACCTTCTACGCTTCCAATCACCCAGCTCCCTTTCACTAAAGTGGGACACCAAGAGTGTCACACAACCTCAACTTGCAATACCTAATGATACCCCAAACATCACTAATTTCAACAGCGTTGATCTTTCAGCTAACTCGCCCTGCTATCACTGACGACCCCGCCCTTACTTCTGCGTCGACAGTGAAGCTACTAAGAGCGTCACTGACCATGTTGCATTAGATCAAATTAATAAGCACTTTGAGATTATTACCAATCTGTAACCTTCCAACTTATCATTCCACTTTGGTAGCCAAGTATTCAAATCTAAAGGGGTGGCCACCTTCATGCTTGTGACGCCACCTCAAACGGCAAATATACTAATCCCCTCGACGTTGTCGAAGTAGATGTCCCACCTCTTATATTTCTGAATATACTTGACTAAAATCTACTTATGATAGATAACGTATACAATAAGCTGGAAAAACTCAAGCAACTTCTCACCTTAACATGATCTATTTATTAGAGAATTGGTTTGTTCCCTTGTTTAGGAGCCCATCCTCCCATCTCTACACCCACACCAACTGGATGATAAGATTGCCGTCAACTTTACAAGAACTGAGCTAAAAATATCGCACTGTTCTTTCTTTCACCCTATACTGACTAAGTTTTTCAACCTACTAAAGCGTACCAGCCCATCCGACGCTGATCCGGAAACAATTTGGATTCTATAATACATCTAATCTAAATGAGATCCCTGCCGACGAGTGACCTCAGCACTCCTGAGCTTCCACGCCTCTTTCGGTTCATACAGCGCACGTTTTAACGAACGAATTATTCTTGACATGATTTAAATCACGTTGAAGAAAAGAACTATAGTATCCTCCATGTAATGGATGAAGTACTCACTTCAGCGCTGCCTGTAACCGTAACAACATGGAAACCCGCACGATTTGGCACGCATTAATTAAATCATGGACTGCAATTTATACTGGTCTACCCAAACGAATTAGTTTAGACCAGGGAAGCAACTTCGGAGACTCTTTTATTAGAATGGCCGCCCTCGACAATATACAAGTGGAGAAGCCGGGGATCGAGGCGCATAATGTGATAGGAATTGCGAGAGGTTTCATGAAACTATTCACACCACCGTCCGCAAGGTTTTCATGGATTATCCTAAAACAGAGTTCGAACTTCTGCTCGCACCCTCCATCAAATTCATGAATGATACAGCGGGCCCCGATGACTTAGTACCATCTGCACTCCTCTTCGGCTAATACCCCCGCATCGATATGCCCACATCATATCATCACCGCCTCACAACCTATGAACCTGATGGTTTTCCTCTCATTGCCCGCTCCCGGATGAAACACATTATGGACACCATGCGCATAAACCGAGCTCTTAAACA
>JAULBU010055914.1:0-55136 GCA_032358235.1 Odonthalia washingtoniensis | reverse complement strand
ACAAAGAAACTAGTTTCCATTCCTTCAAACAAAACATACCTCAACGTTGAAATAACGAACACAGCGAGCCTCCGACATCAACATCAAAAGCAACGTGTATTAACGTGCGAGCGAAATGGAGCGGAAGGCCATCCAGAAACCGTAAGTGGGTGATAGGGGTGGTTCTTGCTCATTTCCAGTACCACTACACGAATTCAGGGGGAACGGATTGTTAAGAGAAGGATACGACGGTAGTAGTGACGAAAACATTACTACAAATGATTATAATAAATGTGATTTGACCACTGAAAATGAAACAATAGGAGGGACTACAGTTGACATGCCTATTAATCGAAATATAATAATTAAAACGACTACGAAAGAAGCGGCTGAAAATGAAACGGCTACACATATATAGAAAATGGAATAACAAATGTTATTACATACTATGTATATAGTATATAATAAATGATACTACTGACGCTGCGGACGCGTATAGTCTGAAAATCGACCGAAAAACGCGAGGTTCCTCACACCTTCGACATTTGATGAGGCTGTCCCAATCATCGAATTAAATTTTTTGAGCAGTGATGAAATGAACAGTCTCGTGAAGGCATTGAAAGTATCCAATGTCATCCTACTGAAAAAGGACCAGAAAAGAGAAGTGATCACGGCGAGGATTTTTGAGATTGGCGTTTCTGTCAGTGCTGCGATGGGGATAGTGAACTATAAGTATGACATAGATCATAAATTATCTGAAATAGCATTAAAAGTATACCGGAATTCTGTGGTAAGCGTACAAATCGCACCATCTAATGGAAACGAAACGAAACTTGTATGATCGAAAGAAGGATCAAATAAGAAAAGGCATACACCCGACTCCCATATTCCTACAAATAATCGATCTTCGAAAACTGGACGATGTACTGACTTTGAGGCTTCAGAGTTTGCAGGAATCCTTCATGTAATCAGTGATCCTCGCAAGTTGGTGGCCAGACAACAAATATATTCATGCAGTACAAGGCATAAATTGGACAGTCGACCGACTGATTCTTGGGACGAGCATATAGATCCTTTGTTCAATGACGAAACATTTATATCACCAGTAATTGGTAGTATGGCTAGCGGTGTGACACGTTCAGATATTGCTGGAATAGATCCTGGAAAGATAGTATGTGAATGAGATTTTTCAGTTCTCAAGGCGAAATTTGCAAAACTTAAAGCATTGTATGGGACGTGTCTTATTCGCTTTGAATCAAGTGGTCAAGGAGATCCAGAAAGATTTACAGAATTTGCGTAGGGCAAGTCCTACGTTATGTACACCCATTATTATGTTAAGAAATATCCCATACTGCAGGCTATGAATACACGCTTGGTTCCCATCGAGTCACAAAGAGATGCAGGTTTTTACAATGACAGCAATGATGATACGTTAAACACGCCGAGACGACAATCTACCGGAGGGAGCAGAATGAACACTAATTCTAGAGAAATTTGAATTAGTGGACTAGAAAGTTTAAGCGACCACGATCCGGTTGCCCAAACAAATACAGCAAAAAAACATACAGAGGCAGAGGAACTCAAAATATTAAAAGCCGAAACTGTCAAAGCAGAGGGAAGAGATTTATGAATTACTTTGGAAAGAATTCAGAAAACGGAGGTAATGCACTAAAATGACAAAACAGAAGAGCAAAGAAAAATATACGACAAACTCCTTCAAATGATTATGTCGAAGCTGAAGGATTGGGTCTAGTCGACCTTCTTACCAAACCTAAGTTTTATAATTCAGGTGCTATACTATCCCTAATACTATATTTTTTGTGTCGATTGACTCTACGATCTCTTGAAATGTTTGTCTCTGTATGTTGCAGGTTTTGAAAATGTATAATTTGTTCACTAAGTACGTCATTTTCGACGTGATTTGGTGGCCATTCTAGCACTTCTTCCAGCCTTCTTTCTGCAATTGAATTATGTAATTTGCAACATACCATGATTATCTTCGGGGTTGTCTCTATTGATAATTTAATCGGGGACCGGAAAATACACCACCGATTAACAAAAATCACAACGGTTTGTTCTATCACAATTCGGCAAGAAGAGTGGTACAAATTAAATGAATCCTGCTCCAGTGTCATACTACCGGAGTACGGTGTTATTAGAGAACCAGTGTTACTATATGCATCATCACCGACAGCATAGGCCCATTTTGGAAGACCAAAACTTGACAGAATATCATACAGCTTCGTCCTCTCTATTGCTGTAGTATCGTACGTACTGCCGGCATGTTTGGCGCTCAAAAATAAAAAACTTAGTCTGCACTGACAGCAGCTTGTACTACAATAGAAAAGAAACTTTTTCTATTCTAGTATTTCCTGGGGTTCTCTATTTTACTGCTTAGAGGTTTCCTAATGGCCACTGCAATACCACCAAGTGCAACAATAATACCGTTTAGCGGTTACCTCCTCAAAAATATTATCTTTTCAGATTCATTTTAAAATTCACATTCCGTGACTGGAAATCGTATGTTATGTAGCAGATCGTCCCTAATGTGAAGGGTTCATGAAATATTGCATACGCTGTCGATTTTGCAAAGCCATATGGCCAGGATACGTCTAGGTGTGACACCCTAGCCAGTAGCCTAAGCGTAATAAACAGCATGATTTCAACTGATACCGTCTTGTTCTTTTGAGCATTTCTCTTCTGCTCCCGTTCGAAAAAAGGAGCAATTACATCTCTCAAACTGGAGAATTGTTCAAGTGTCATTCGATAAATCCGATGAAATTAGGATGTCGACAACTGCTCGTAATGATCTTGAAAGTTGAACTTTGTTCGGGATTACACAGGTCTCTTACAATTTTCTTCATGTTCTACAATGTTTCGTACTATGTCATGCACTATTTTGACGGTTACTGTCACCACAATATTCATGCGTTTCTTTTCTCTCGTTTCTAGGCCCTGTCGCATTATTTTAATGCCACTAAACATCGTGTCATCGTCGTGTTGGTAGTGGTCATTGCCTTCACCCCACGAAAAGGCAGAACATCGTAAGGAATTAAATTGTCAGTAGAAATTTAATTCTTGTGTTTCCTTCTCTCCCGCGTGAAGTTTCGCTTGTTACGCTTCTCTTTACGGTTTCTAATAAACATTTTCAAAGTTAAGATTGATTATAAAATCAACTCCTTACTCTATAATTGCAATAATAAAATTTGATTTTTGATTTTTGGGGTAATTTCCAATCCATCTCTTTTCCTATAGAATGCCCAGTTTCTTCACACGTCTGTCAGCAAAATTGTTTTTGCTGTACCCTAAAAATTTGATTTCCTAATGAACGGCCCTCAGCAGCAAACGCAGCACCCTGAGTTTTTATAAATGAAATATCATTAAAAATGATGCGCAGAAATTCAACCAATGAGAAAATTAGAAAATGGAAGAGGTTCCCAGAGTCAGACAGATGTTGGCAAAAATCGGAGGAAAAAGTTGAAACAAGTAAACAATATGTACAGTAGGACTGTAAAATAGGCTATATCTGTAACAAAATAAGAAATCACTGGAAAAAAGACACGACGCCAGGAATCGTCGCTATGAAAAAACTGTTGTGTGTGTATTCACGAAATGACGACGAAATTGTTCCGTGCGGTGTGGTAAATATTTAGATCGCAACTAACCGCAGGTACGATCAAAAAGCACAATCAATCACATCCGCAGATATCCATGGAAATTGACTACGTGTTTCAACCGTATCGTCAGTTTATCCATCAACGAGAAACCCAACAATCTACACATCTGATGTGAAAGTGGACAGCCAATCCTAGTGGAGAGATGGACATAAACGAAGTGTCAGACAAGCTGGGAGGTAATGATGTGACAAACTCGCAGAAACGAGGCCAATCGCAACGTGCAAAGATGAATAGATTTGATATCCGTACGGTATTAATGGAGTCTGACAGTCTCCCCTTTCAGAAGGAAATATGATTGAAGACGGACTTGGGGGAACAATTATGACTGGTGGTATCGGGGTTGTTGTTACGGAATGTATGGAAACTTTTGAGCAAGCACCGTACAGTAAAGGTAAAATACATGATGATGATGAGGACATGAGAGCAGGTGTGAATCAAATACATGGAGTGAGTGAGGTGAATGCAACTGACGATATTTTGACTGTTGGTAAAAAATGGTACTGATTTTGAGGAAAAGACTCTTGCTACAAGGCAATCTGGAACCACATATTACACATTACGACGTAAGGGTGAGAAGCACGATTGGTACATTCTAAAAAGCGGCATAGGGCGAAAGAAATTTGAAATGGGATGGTAATGGGAGAAGAAGAGAATGATGAAGAAGAAATACAACGCAATGTTTTGTCACGGGATAGTCATGTTCGTGTGAACAAAATTCTTAGAAACAGTGCTGTACAATAGAAGAAGGAAAGTATTAACAAGGAAGACCATTACCGAAATGGCAGAGTAATTATGAATCGTTTTGCGAATGATGGTAAATATAGCAAACAAGTCAGCACGTTATCCTCAACCAGGATTGGAAAAAAGACGACTTCAGCGCTGCGAGCAGCTGTTTGACGATCAGTTTTGTGCGTCCTTCTTTTATTTGCCATGTACCCGTGGCCGTTGGGCGTGGCGATAATAATTACCTTATAGGACGTGAAAGGGGGCTACCAACCGTTGGATGTGGTAGTAATGAACAAGGGAAATATCGTGAAAGGCGATCGCAGCTTAAAACAATACGTTTCCAAGTGTAACGAAAAGTAGGAACAATTTTAATATCACCACCATTATCTTTAATATCACCGTTATCTAATAAAGTAAAACCGGTATTACTTTTGGAATCAAATTTTTATTTCTTTAACAGCGTCATCATCATCAGACATTTCATAATCCTTCTCAACCATAGCATCTTCGTCATCTTCGTCCGTTTCTGACTTCAACAATGCGATTTCAACCATGGACAAACCATAAACTCATTTCCGCAATGAACTCGTATCATATGGAACATACGGAATCACTTTTTTCTTCGGGAACGGAAACGGACGTGCCCGGAGAACACTTAACATATTTTACAAAAATAACACAAACGAAGTTCATTTATTGATGGTCCTTCTCAGAATGTGTGGCAAAACAACTGCAAGGGTTGCACTACAAAACCATACTGCGGTACACAACTTACCCCTTTCCAAGTTCCTTCATCAATACAATAATGATACTGTGCATGAAGCACAGAGTATTGAATTATCTTATGATCAACTACTTGAACCCATTCATCAACCATCCAATTCAGCAATTCGAAAGAGTAAATCTCCCATTGAGAGTATACCATCACTTCCACCATCATTTATTGACAAATATCCATCTCCTTCTCCCCCTCATATCAATAAACCACCATTACATTTATCTTCTCGTGAACAAAATCAGGCTAGTCCAGATGATAACCACTGTGATGACTTCACCTCGTGTTTATCATCATTTGAAGATTACACTAAACAAAACAACTATTTTCTGCAATGCTTTGACAAGATGACTCAGAAGGGACAGTGCAAGTATCGTTCACGTAGGGTGGTCCTCCAAAACTTTAATGAGTACCTAACGTGGAAGGCCTTGCTTGTGGCAGAGGGGGAAACAAATTGAAAAACTACTACTTGGACTCGCACCTGAACTGTAAGAGAGGAATTCGTGGCGATAAACGATCGAAATGATCCAGAGAACGGAGCGATGGTTGGTCTTCTATGGCGAAAAGCCAAAAAAGGAATGCAAGGAAGAAAATATGATTGCAATTATTGCAATCATCTTTTCTTCCTCTATTGAGTAAAGATTCTTCTATTGTCATTTTACATTTCTGTGGCAATCTATGTACACTATTGTCTTCTCCCCCGTTCATATTTACACCACCCCACGACGTCATGGGACAGACCCGTTCATATTTACACCACCCAACGACCGTCGTAGGACAGACTCGTGTATTTACACGTTTCGTTTTGGAGGGCGGGTTCTGGAAATGAAGGGTGGGGAATTATGAACTCAAAGGACATGAAGTGGTATGATTAAATATTGTTTACGTCCTGGACCATTTGCAGCCATACATCCTTCGTTTGAAAATTGTTTCATTTCATTTGCTCTGGTTGGAGTATTGATTGGTAAAGACGACTTCAGCGCTGCTAGCAGCTGCTTGACGTTTTTCAACATGCGTCTTTCCCATAACTTGAGTAGATCGCATAATTATTCGGGGATGGGCAACCATCCTACAGGATGGTTCATGACCCATGAGTCACCGCCTGTTCTGACGTGTTTTTAGTTGAAGCTGTGTTTTGTTTGTGTGGTGGTGCAGTTGAGAAGGTGGTGATGTCTCTGATGTTGTTGAAGTTGATGGGGGTAGAATAGATTTTAATTTGGTTCAATATTGCCATTCGTGTAACATTGTCGTGAAGATGGTGGTGATGCGGAGGCGGATGGAAAAATGGTGGCCGTAGAACATGCAGTGTTTACTGTTGTCGCTACTAAATTGGTCGTCACGGTCTGGAATAAGGCTGCGGATGACTGGGAGAATTGAAAAAACGAATTCCAGCTCGGTGATGAAAACGTGTGATCCCTCTGCGGATAGTCTATTGATTGATCGGTTGCTATGACTGTTGATTGTATTCATCTATTGAGTCCTTTTGGGAGTTATTCTACTGAGTTCATTACCTACAAGGTGCTCCAAGTTTTCTGTGTCACAGTCTGAGGTAAAATCTTCGTCGCACGTTCATGGCGCATCAATGGTTGATCAAGTATACATTTTTTCTGCTTCTTCGAAAGATGCAATAATTTCACCCGTTACACCGTTTTTATGATCCTTTACCCCGGTTGGAGTATTGAAAAAAATTCAAATTTTGATTTTAAACTCTTTCAGCAAGGCCAACTAACTGAGCTTCAGCCAATTACATTTAGACATCTTTGAAACGTGTCACGAACCGCCGGCCGCAATCCAAGTCTAAATTTAGACATTCCTTCACCAAACTGGTTCTATCTGAACAAGCAGTCAGACAACATCCTCCCGCGAAAGGAATAGCGGTTACGTCATGAAAACGACGGCACAAGTAATGCGACTCCGTAACTAAATAACGAAGAGAACCTCTTTGACAACTTACTCTCCCTATCCCTATCATCACCGTGACCGTCACACCAGTTCCAACTTCTTTACTAACTAAACCATCCTCAATCATCCCCAAAACACGTCGAGCTGTTTTCGCGACTCATTTCTCTCTTCAAGATCCGTCCCTTGGTCCTGCCCCTATTTCACTTTATGTCATTGAAATGTGATTAGCAATACTATGGCATCACATATCATCTATCAGATATTATTAATGGATAATATAATCATTTTTTTATTGAGTTAATCAAAAATTTCGTGTAACAGCACAGCAGAAGTCCATTCACACTGTCGATGCAAAGAATGAATGAGCAAAATCAGCAACAGAAGCATCCGATAATGAATCATGAACATCTACTTCTTTAAAATTTTCATCAACTTACTTGTATACACTCTTTCTACTAACATGACCCCCAATCATATCAATATTTAATTTTAACATTTGGATGATGTTCATGCTTCATTCTCTAGTTGCCCCTAGTGGATGCTACTATTATACTAAATTTTTCTTTAACTACAATGATCAAAATTGTTTCATGTTTTTGGGTTATTTTTATGTCCTTTCTTTTTCCTAATTTTATACTGTTCAACCTTTTTATATATCGTTCTAAATGAAAATGGACATCCTCAATTAAGAAAAGTTAGAGAAGATATACGTAATGCTACTAATGAAGCAAGATCTACATTAATGTCAGTTATGACTAAACATTCAGACGCTATACAAGATCGTCTTATTACTTCAAGATATGATCGATTCGTTATTCCTGTTAAAGTTTCACATAAATCTTTATTTAATCAAGGTGTAGTTCATGATGCAGGTGCTTCTGGAAATACTGCTTTCGTAGAACATAAAGAAGTCAAAGGTTTTAATGATCATTTAAGAGAACTTACAGCTCAAGAAAGATCTGTCCTTACAGAATATTTAAGAAGGTAAACGCAGGATGTTCTTAAATTGGTTACGCATGACATTCAAATTGTTTGTGAAGTTTAGGCAATCATTGAATTTGCTACTAGAGCTATAGATTCTGTTTCATACGGTGGTGTTGACGTTGAACTTTGTGAAGATGATCGTATTGATGATAATAACGCTAATGTTTTCTCACCAAGATTAGGACATCCTATGTTAATGTGGGCAGCTGTTGATAACAAGCGAAGGATATACATGGAAAAGATAAAAGAAAAGGAGGAAATTAAATTCTATAGTAATAATCCAATTGATAATAATAATAATAGTAATCTGAAAGTTAAAGTTGAAGAAATTCCTGCATGGGAGAATGTTTTCGTTCCAGTGACATATGAGTTGAAAAAGAAGGTTCGATGTGTTTGTGTATCTGGATAAAATACAGGTGGAAAACCAAGTGCTAATAAGACACTTGGTGTTACTACATTGTTAGTAAAGGCAGGATTCTTCATCGCAGATTGTCCCACTCCAAAAATAAATACGATAGAAAGTAAATGTGATGACGATGATCATAGTAAAGACAATGGTGAAAAAAGAGAAGAAAGAAAGTGAAAGTGCGATATTTCGATCAGGTTTGGCGGATATAGGCGATGATCAGTCATTGGTATCAGCATCGACCACGAATGAGCAGAACACAGACTGCTTCTGTGCTTTCTGGCTACGTCTTCGCCCATAACCCTCTCGTCGTCCAACAACATCCTCTACGAATGTCTCTATTCGTGAGTATATCCTTCCAGAAGAGTGTCTAATTCCATCTCCATTATCAGCGCTGTCACTCGCCGTTTCTGGTGATGCATTGGTACATGTATCCACTGCCAAATCCATCCTGACGCACATAAACAATCTCTAGACTGAACGGTTATCAATGCCCCAAGCACAATCCCATCCGCTTTAGTCGATCTAATCACCGATAAATTACCACTACCTTTGAAATTCACACCACAGACAATGAATCTGTTGTTCAAATCCTCATCTGTAAAACAAAAAATTAAACCAATATGTCAAAAACAAGAACGAAAATAATGCCAGTAGTGAGTGTAATGGGTCACGTCGATCACGGAAAGACATAATTACTGGACGCATTACGAAGCTCGAATGTTGCAACTACCGATGAACGCAGTGCTAATACAATCACTGCCGAAATTTTCAGGTCATGTCATTATTATTATAAAAATAATGTGCTCCCATTTGCCAAAAGTATTTGCCAACATGCCAGAAAATTTAGTAATTACTCGAAAACTTTGGCCAATAGAATTATTCTACGGCAATTTTTCAAGACGTTTCAAATTTTTTGGCCGTATAGTGTAGAATTTATTTTCGGCGATGATTTGACAAGTGTCGACTTTTTTGGCCGTACAGTACAATAGTTTTCACTTTTTGCAAAAATAGGTTAACAATGACGTCAAAAATAATTTGAGCATTACTCGAAATATTTTGTACATGATTCAAAATATTTTGAGTATTATTGAAAAATATTTTGAGCATTACTCAAAATGGTATTGATATCATGCTCAACATGTTTTGGAAAATGTCAAAATGTTGGGAGTGCCTTCATTATAACGTTTTGTTACATTTTGAGAATACAGAAAAGTTATCATCCCAAAAAGCATCAATATGTTGATATTGCAACTACCAAAAAGCTGCTCGAAACGTTTTTGGAAATCTAACGCCAAAACAATTTCACTTCTTTTGGACAGAACGAACTATGCGATATGTAAAGGCCCTCCAAATGGCACCAAAATGTTTCTCAAAAAAATAAAATAAAAGTCTTTTTTTGGTATTTTTTGGACCCCAAAATATCCCAAAAACCCAAAGTGTTTGGACCTTTTTGAAAACGAATATCACTGACACACGCACCCCTTTTCTCACGCTTCTATTGAATATATATTTTAACGAGGCCTCCAATATTTATAGATTGCTCCTTTTGTAGATTTGGACCTTAATATTAGAGTCATTTTTCTTTTCGCAATTAACTCTTGGTGGGCTTCTATTATTTCACCGAGGATTGTTTTTGGAAATGAACCAGAACATATTGATCTAGTTTATCCTTTAGCCATTTCATGAGCTGAGCAGACATTCGAGCCGTATAG
Organism: Odonthalia washingtoniensis; assembly: GCA_032358235.1. NCBI lineage: Eukaryota > Rhodophyta > Florideophyceae > Ceramiales > Rhodomelaceae > Odonthalia > Odonthalia washingtoniensis. Next base: position 44,972 of record JAULBU010055914.1, on the reverse strand, counting down.
ATCTCTTGATATTCTAATCGCTTGTTGGATAATAAATTTCTGATTTTGTTGCCGACAGTCCGATACCATTGACTTCAAACGTAGATATATATCGCGGATCACTCGATGTTTTGACTCGGTAAAATTTTTGTTGGGTCTTTCTGGAGGTATAGGATGAGCAGTAATACTATTACTTTCTAAGTAACTCTTGAACTTTTTGTTATTAAATGCCGGATCAAACATGATAGCTTCTTGTGTCCAAAATGGTGAGATACATTGTGTTTCAATTATAGGAATGGCTGCCCATTGATACATCCAAACCAACATCACCTGCAGAGTATCTTGATACTGAATCAATCAAATCAAATACTTTATGGTTATCTAAGTGAAAATGATCTATACACACAACCTCATTAAACTACATACTTGCCATGCTTAGTGAAAACTTCCTTTCCATTGTAGGTTTTGCAGTTGTTGAACATTGTCGGCAAAATTCCAGGATTCGTCTAATGTATTTACACGTTCCCTCATTCCACAATTTGTATGTGTCTAAGAAAACTTTTATATCAGAAAAGTTGGAGTGAGCACAAAGATTCATGTGAACTTTGTCAAAAATGTTTTTGTATCTCCCCAAGGACGTATCGAAATTGTATTTGTAACAGCAGCAGTAGCACAGAATAATTTCTTGTTCATTGTAGCTGATAAATTGTTTTGTCTGAAACGAAAGTATGATATGGAATGTGGCTATTAAAATCTAGATCAATTAACGAAATAGATTCATTTTTTTTAGGTAGTACGAATTTGTTTGCACCAATGTGTGCAATATTACAATACGTTGTTAAATTGCTCCCAAAACTTTACTGAAAGGAGCCATCAATAACTAAATGACGTATTTGAACTATGTTTACTTGATAACTTGTAGCAGTTAGAAGTATTGAAACTTATATTCTTCTGGTCTGACTGGAGTGTTTTTCTGTACCATATTGCTAAAATGGGCATGCTTCTATCTCTTTTGGAACGGGAAAAGTTTTGTATTCTACTCTGGCATAATAATTGGCTGTAAAAGTCTGAATTATTCTTGTCCCATACCGCTTTATGGCGCACCGACTTCTAACAAGGGACCAGTAGATTCTGAATCTATGGCCTTGTTTAAAAGATTTGAAATTAGTTCAGTATGGTTTGAACTATTTAAAATTTGAGCAATGTGAAACGTTAAATTTTCCATCCCATTATATTTTGAGGTTACATTCTTATCCGATGCTACACTTTCAGATCACTCTGCACTGCTCTTGGACTTGAAACCACTTTTTAATGAACCATCAGAATTGTGATCCACTTGACAGTGTCCAATCTCTTGACATTGATGACATCTAAATCGACGTTGCAAGTCTGCCAGTTGTTCTGAGCCTAAATTGCGTTTATCCCTTCCAGATATATATGGAGTTTGATGGATTCCATTTGATGCTGACAAAATAGCTAATGTTCTGGAAGTGGCATAATCACTACTGCTTTTTGGTTTCTCACACTATGTAAGAAGAGAGACAACTGAGTTGTAACAAATTGCGTCCAAAATTCATCAGTTGTGGCAGTTGGTTCAATTGCTACATCAGATGGAACTGCTGCAGAGATAACAGATACCATTTGACTAGAATCTACAGAAGAGTTGGAAATTATCACAAATTCAATAAGTGCATTTGGCAATTTTTCAGAATTACATTGAGCGTTGAATTTAGAAACCTGGGCATTGAAACGTCATTCAAAATTTGTTGAAGCATTCCATGGAATCTCGTTTAGTGTTTACAAGAGTAAATTGTTCGTACACTTCACTAACCACGTAAAGTGCACCACGCTCATAAATGGAACTTATAATATAATTAAAACTGGAAATCGAATTAATCAGATATTCAGGAATTCCTTTGCATAGATCAATGACTCTATCATAAAATTGAGAGACTAACATAATTCCTCGTAAATATTCTTGTATCTTATTGGAATTGGAATTAGTAGCTTGTCATGGAAGGAATTATATAAAGTAACTGAGTTTTTGTATTCTTCTTGGTTCCCAATACCGTCAGTCCAAGGTACATTCCTAATCTCCCAGGAAAATCGAGTGCATGACGGCATAGCAGCCGAATTTGAACCTTGAGGGCCCATAACTTTGAATGATCGATGTAACAGTTTGTAAGGGTATCAGTAATATAAATGTGCAGTAGTAAGGTTATCTATTTTAATATTACAGTAATATATATAAATCTATTGTACTTATACTGTCCTAGTAACAGTGATGAGATAGTTTAAATAATTTGTGACAAGTAATGCACAACATTGAATCTACCAATAACTGTTACTTGTAAATTAATTAGACTATACATGAAATATAATATATCTCGTGGCATTCAAATATTTGAAGACCACTTAAAAATTGTCAAGACCAATATTTCAGATTGAGATTGAAACAAGTTCATAGTATATAAAACCATTTGACAGCCATTTAAATGTTACGAGCTCATCGTTTCACAATTTTTCTCTTCCGAGAGTTAAATTTACTTCCCTTTATATACATTCCATTTTATATAAACTCTGTCAACATATCGGTATCGAGTTTTTGAATAAAGGATTACTTTTCTTCTTCTACACTATTAAGTTACGTTGCTATCTAACATATTCATTCGTTCAATTTGGATCTACAGCATCCTATTTTACACCCCACTAATCGTATTTTTCCATAGTTATTGGCCCTAGAGTAAATAACGCTCTACTGTCTCGTCCCACATTTACTTGGGACACCACAACCATGATCTATATGGACGACCACGGTAACTAAGAAGGTTACTCATGCGCCATTGAGCTTTGGAAACTATTCCATAAAAACTTACCCGATACCAACAACAACAAAATCACAAGCAATCTTCGTGTTGTCTGCTTAAAATCGAAACTATTTGGTTGAGCTTAGGATGTATGGTCTGGTATCCCCAATAACATAATTCCGTCTACAGAAGGAGTGCCTGCTATACTCGCCGAAGTTCACATTCGGGACCCACTCTCAAACACTAGTACAGTCTTTAACGACTTCAACAATATACTCTAGATTAGACGTAATTCGAATGAAATCTATCAGAATTATGAAGCTAGATTCGTAGCTCAAGTTACGAAATACCAGTCACATGGTTCTACTATACAATTCCATCAATTAATCTTATGAATGATGCTACTATCTTGTTCTAACATCGACGGCACAAAACTGATCCCAATCTTAGAGGCTATCGGTGTTGGTCTTGGTATTCAAAAAGTAGAGCCTGATGAAGAATTTGTCACATAGATCACACACTAAATAATTGCGTCTATCCTTCGAATGTGATTCAAAAAATACTATTCATATGTCTAATAATGAGACGTATGTTGCTAATACTGCAAATTCTGCTAATCACAATAGACGAAATTATAATGTTGGAAATAATATAGAAAACAATCTCTGCAATACCGGAAACAGTAATTTTCAAGCTGGAGGTGGTCGTCCGTGAAGGACACCAGAGTTGTTTCGTGCATATAAATTGAAAACGGAATGCACAGCATGCGGTAATCACAGACATTGCGCATTGGGATACAGACCATCAAAAACGGTACTATTAAATATAATATTTCCAGCATCGCTACAAAATGCTCAAAATACGGCACAACATCAGCAAAATTCGAATATCGGTCAACCCAACAATCAGCAAAAATCTTTTGGAGGTAATGCAAATGAAAATGTAGTATCCTTCACAGCTACTATGGTGACCAAATTTTGCAAGTTTTTCTTTAGAAACATACAAAGCTTCATTGGTTGACGATGGTGCACCATTTAGTGCCATAGAAATAATATAGCTCCGTTTCTTACGTCATGCGGACAATTTGTCCTCCACCACATTAGATCCCAAACCATCATCTATCTCTAATTATGAGTGGTGGAAGTTTGGTACTGGTGCACATTGAAGTTGCAGATGAAGAACTCTTGGCAGTATCAAGATTTTCTGCATCTCATATTCTGGCAATACTGTAATCATACGCCATCTGGTAGTTGATGGATAATCTCAATGATTTGTTTGTAGGAATTTACTAAGAGTTAGTGATGTACTACACTAAAGTGGTAGTAAGATCCTGATGCCACTACTTAATGGTATAAGAGATGCGATTTGTAGTACCCCTGGAAGTGGGTACTGAGGAGCTACCTCCACCAATTGTGTGCTTTTTTGATCTGCCCCTACTGTACTGTACGGGCCACCAGTCTCAGTCCCAATTTTCCTTCTTCACACTTGTTTTTCCCTTTTTCTTTTTCTTTCAGAACATTTAGTTCTATTACACCTTTAGGCAACCGAACGTACAGAACCAGTGATCTCGAACGGACGCGCGGAGCCGGTGAGAAAGGATGAACAATGAGATCAGTCGCTCGTCCACGTACGCCGGATATGACATCAACATCACGTAAAAGATAAGATCGCTTGGAAGGATGACAGTAGGAATGGGAGTAGAGAACTGTCTTGCGTACGTAGACGCGCGAAATCGCCACTATCTTACACGCGGAAACAAAGCAGAAAGATAAAGACCACGACGATTCGTTCGTAGGAATGACAGCATGAGGATGTGTGATGGGAGAAATTCGCCATTCTCCGCACGATTCGATTGGCCGCTCTCAACGATTTCAGAGTGCCCCCTTTCACCGCACCATGCTACGTTTCGCCAGTACGCACCTTTTTGGACGATATGCGGCACACTTCCCCGCACCCCGCTGGAACGCGTTTCGAGTTGTACACCAAACATCCCCACGCCTTGTACTCGGGAGGTGATTCGCGCGAAAGCGGTCTGGTCGCAAAGACTATGATGGCGTTCCACGTGGCCCTCTCAACGGTCAAAATTACCCTGTTAGGAACCACCAATGGTTATGTGTACCGGTCTGACGGGCACCCATTCAATGCATCCCTACTAATAGCCGACAAATTACACATCGGCCTCATACACGTATCCGCACCCACTGGTGGGTTGTGCACGTACTAGATTGGCCAGGTCACTATGGGGAACTTAGTGCCCCCCAATGCTGACTGATAACACCCCAATACAGCTCGGTGGTGGCCATGTGTATATCCCATTCCGCCCTATACACGTGTCTATCCCGCCCACTTGATTGGTCTGCACGCCGGGTCTCCGTCCCCTCCGGCACAGCACGCCCCCAAAGGCGAGCCTACAACCTACCAAACCACCCTGGATGCACCATTTCATACCTCCAGCTTACCACTGTAGATAACTACTATCACCATCGCCTCTGTCCTCCCTGAGCGGCCGCAACGGTCGCATGTTCAATATTACTGGTGGACCCCTGTCCCCCTCCGTCATCTCGTTTGGCAAGCTTCCTCACCTTACTTATAAACCCCGGTACGCCTACGAGGGAGTCTGGCTTCCTTAATGGAGTACGTCGCGTCCACCACCTTCCCAATCTGTGCCATATTACATCCACTACACTAGAGGCCGCGACGGTCACCTGTCTCACATTACTGGCGTACCTCCCATTATTCTACCCCATCTCCAGGCGGCCACGACGGCCATCCTCCTCTTCATAATTTCATACCGTCAGTTTGCCTCCACCCACACTGGCAGCCGTGTCGGCCGCCACCAACCAAGCGGCAAAGCACACGGCTGCCTCTACAACGTACAGGCGAACATTCCGTTTGCTTGTTTCACTCCACCGGCCGCGACGGCCACCTCCACATTACTGGCGGACGTCCCATCCTCCTTCCTCATTCCGAGGTGGCAACAACAGGCGCTTTTTCATGCTAACTACGGATGGTCCATCCGGTTTCGCGGTCACCACTCTGCGACGCGTCATCGTCTTTTAAAAAGAATATTGGCTTTCATTTTGTGCAGTTTACGAAGAATGAAATCATTGACTGTTTATTTAATTAAATGAATGAAATGTATGTGAAACTTCCAATTAAATTGGGATGTATGAATGGGGATGCACTTGAACTAGAATAATAACTACTGAATTCCAAGAAACTTGAATGTAGAACGGCTCTCAATCTGTACATTTTCCATGACAGTGTAGTTTGCATTGATTAAATAATGGGTTTCGTGCAGTTCACAGTATGTCAACTGCGTGTATGCGTTCAATCAAAGCAGGACGGTTTATGTTATAGTAACAAGAATCTTCAAAAAAGCAAAGAAAATGCAGTACCTATCCTTGTGAAATTTCCGTAACATGAAGGAATGCGTAGTACACTATTACACAAGCCATCGATAGTTCCCATTAATCTGTATGAAAACTACGCGATGGGCCGTAATTTTAAGGAGAAGTATGAATTTGTTTATTTTATAAATCTTCGCATACAGTAGTACTGTGAATGATTAGAAGATATCGGAGAAGCAGCTTTGCTAACTTGGTCAGAAACTACAAAATATGTAGAAATGCGTAGTTGAACTAGACATGGAACTAGGAAAGTTGGAAATAGCGTAGATGGCATCCACGCTATTCACAGTGTGAAATAGGGCTAAAACATGGGATATTTACAGTCTGCAACTTTGTATGTTTTATCAAAACAGGATAAATTTATTAATATAGTAGAAAACAATATGCAGTAATATGCATACAGAACCGTGCATGCATATATGCATATATCTATAGATATACTCGTATACATATGCATATACCCATATGAATCTGTTAGTGATAGATATAATGGAAAGGAAAGAAATAAATGTAAGAATTACATTATACAAATGAACGACTCATCGGTCGGATCGAGAAACCTGTAGAAATGATAAAATCAAAAGAATTAAATGATAGTCAAGGTCCGTAACAGATACAGAATGGTATTGAGATGAACAAAAAATTCAGAGAGAAACTTGCCGATATATCATCTGCTAATATGTAGATAAAGATGGACGTATCTGTGGATTTGATGAAACAAGAATAAAAAAAAATTAATGTGAGTAGTAGAAATAGAAAAGTAGTCAGATAAGAATAAATTGAACATGAAACTTACCAAACCAAGACATCTATACAAAATTAATTGTAAACATTGAACTACCTGTACGTCTAAAGAAATAGGAACATAGAATAACGTTCTGTCAGCACTAAAAATAGCATGGCATTCAGATGGAGGATATATCGAAGGTACGACTTACTGCTTCAAATAGATGTATACCAATTTAAAAGTAATCATCCAAAGTAATCTATGCATACAAAACATAAAAACAATAACGGCCACTGTCAGTATTAAATTTATAGCAACTCGCCTTGAAGGCAGTCAGACGGAAAAATATTGAACGTGCAACTTACCAACTAAAGACATGTATGCCAAAACTAATTGTAACGATATTAAGAAATAAGAACATAGAATAAAAATTTTTTAGTACTATAAATAGCATAGTAATCAGACGGACAATTATATAGGAGGTGTGACTTACCGGTTAAAATACTTATATACTAATCCGAAAACAACCATCCGAAGTAATGAGTGTGAAAACCCAAAAATTGAATGATGGAAATGTTAGTGAAAAGGAAATGATTATGAAGATGTCATTTTCATTGTTACATTGAAAAATAATGTCAAACGAAAAGAGATACTTAGTTGCAGTTACCTAAAACAAGTAAGAGAAAGTGGTCTGCTATCTCCGTAGAGCCATATGCTACTGGGCAGGAATGTCTCATGTGAATCGAAATAGTAGATGACTGATACACGAATGGTTGTGAAAAACGCATGTCGCTATGCGAAGACGGAGATGAGTGCACCATCTGAAAGTAAGGAAGGGAAGGAAGCGAAACGTGTGCCAAAAATCTAAAAATATAAGAAACATAAGAAAGGAAGCCAATAATACAGCTCAGTTTTTGTTTAGAAACGTTACAAATTACAGTAATCAGGAATGGATGGAAATTTATTAAAACTCAAAAAATTAATCAAAAATTAAGAAAAATTTATATGGGAATGAATATGTATTTGATATGTAATTTATGTAAACCTGGAAACAGGAAGGGTGGTGTCATGTCAAATTGTATCATAAACATTCCATGCAATTTACATAAAAGTAATCTATAGAAGTAACAGATTTCAACCATCCATATTGTCGTATATATAGCGGTATATACATTGTGACGAAGACACACCACCTCTATCGCAACTTGTCCCGTAATACGCGACACTTCAACAGTGAAATTTTAAAATTTTAACCACACCAACCGCCGAGACTGAACAGAGACCCCAACAGATAATCTCAAAAATATAAACGACCGTTGAATAGCAACTGCCAGACGTACTCGGAGAGTGTAATCAGAGACGCAGAGAGAGAGAGAGAGTTAATCAGTCAAGATGAGTGTTCAAGGTGAAAAAATATGCAAAACATTTGAGAATGAAGACCGTTGGCATGAAATTGATGATGTGCGAGCTGAGCTATTAGTGCGATTGCTTGTTGTTTCTTTGCTCTTCCTGGAGGGCTATTCTGGTACGAAACCAATTGAAGAAGTCATAAATATTATGATAGATAAGGAATTCGATAGCAGAAGATTTTCTGGGCATATTTCAAGTATTAGAACTTGTCATGAAATATCTGCAAGAATAGCTACGGATCAGAAAAGATTATGAACAATATACAAACTTTCTACGAATTTACTGAAAGAATGTAGTGAAATGTAATAAAATTATGAGGTCCTAAAGACCTGTGCTTTTAAATTTGGCCTTTTAATAGAAACAATTTTTATGTTCTGTTCCAACTTCGCGATATAGATTGTATTTATTCAATTGCACATTTCGTAGAGATACGAATAACGTAAATATAACAGAGTAGACACTTTAAAACATCAGGTCTATATAACTGCTACTGGAGCAGCCATCAAATATATTGGATTTTCAGTAGATCACAAACACTGCAATATAGCTATCCACTGCTTCTAATTTATATCATATTATACATATATCTTAATCTTGTCTTGTATAGACATTGAACTTCTATTGGAGATAGAGAAGCATTTCCATAAATGTTCTTGAAACAATAACGTGGTATTACATCCGAATATAGCCACATCGCTACGATATTTGAAAAAAAATAGATATGTAGCCATAGAAATAATAAATTTGAATATTTTAAAATTATCAACGGATAGATTTTGAAAAATCCATCCACATGGATGGGTTTAAAAAGCAAATAATTACCCGATAATTATTTGAAAAAATAATTATCGGGTAATTATTTGAATTTCGACAGCATCCCGGTGGATGTCACACAGTACATAATTTGAATTAAATAAATAGAGTGGATAGGTATTTTTAAAACCCAGTACACTCTATTCCAAAACTGTTCCACCTTGTATTTGAAAATATGAAGCCATACGTGTTCAAAATTAAAGCCGCCACTGTTTATGGAATAAAAGTGGTACTGGCCAAACTGCATAAATTGGAGGATCTCGAAGAGGTGAACGCAGTACAGGAAAAATCCATATATTACAGTTGGGATGACCGTTCAGACGTCTGAAACATCGAAATATAGCAACGTACTTCAATCACAGCATTATTAGAACCCCTTCCCGCATTAAATCAGTTAATTCGGTTTGGAAACCTCCATCCGAATACAAAGAGGAAATAAGAACAGAGTAAAATGGAAGCCCGCTCTAATTTGAGACGAAAATCTAGTCTTGCTGAGCGTGGCAACGCTAACGCTGTTTTATCTTCTGGTATTCATGGTAACAGATTACGTGGTAACGTGAATTGAGAAGAATAATCTCCGTCGAGGGGAACATTTTTAGCTAGTCACCGGGGAAGTATTTGTGGGAAAGAGCGAAGAGGAGGAAGTAACATATTGCAACAATCAGCGTCAATGAGTGGATCGGCTGAAAGCACACCGACGTTTTCCCGTAATATAATTTCCCCCTACGATCGCAATCTAGTAGGCAATTTGGAGGAAATGTTGAAACTGCAGAGCCTGAGGATTTTATGGCACACAGTTCATCAAGGAGAGCCGAAGGAATTTCGTGTAGTGGATTCACACTTGAATCAAGTGCATATGAAGAAGAAGAAATTGTATTATTGAAGAGGACGATCAATCGAAGTACTGCCGATTTGGATAGTGTAGTTATAAAACTGAACACGTGCAAAATGGAATTGAAATCTGCTGAAAATAGTCTTATGCAGATAGGCACGAAGAAGAAGGCTGTTGTGACCACTGGGAATGTTCTTGAAGAAAAAATTTTCAAACTGAAAAGGGAAAACAAGGCTCTTATTAAACTGAATAAAGACCTCATGGGGAAATTGAGGAGAAGAAGAGAAGGAAGCAGGGCAGAAAAGCTCTGTTCGTCTCTACCCAGAATGTTTTATGGAATTTCACTCAGGGTGGATGCAACTTTTCTGCCGTGAAAACGGAGAGAAACATCTGATTTGAAACATTTTTATGATGAGATAGAAAGGTTGTAGGAGGGACGTGCGGAGTTTTTGGGGGCGATGTGTGTGAACGAAGCTGACTGTAAGGGAATAATCCCACTTCCTCCGATGGTTCTTGCAGAGCGGAAAACATTCTTCTCACCTTCCTGTGATAGCTATATTGAAATAATGAGAGCAGTAATTGAAGGAGAGCTGAAAAAAGTTGGTTGGGATGCATGTTTTCCCACCACCGGCCTTCGAAGATAAGTAACGGAATGTTTGATGAACGGCAAAGCTCTTCTATCCAGCTTAAAAAAATTGTTCGGATACAGTCAGCTGCCGTAAAACCACTGCAGGGAATAGACTGTTTAACTGTTATAGAGCTTGTGGGACAAAGCACAGTCTGTCCATCTCTGACTATGTTGAAAAAAGTATTTAGGTAAGGAAAGAAATAGGAAAATTCCCCAAGACGATAGGAACGGATGGAAAAGTGGACTATTCATGGTAGTTATGTGCATACATTGCAAAGTTATCATACTCTGGAAGCGTACCAACTGAACTGCAGTCCATACGTAACTGTGATCTGTCATCCGTTGAAGAAGTTTGTGTCAATTTCGATGAATAAGATGATGATGATGATGATGATGAGGGGAGAATCTAAAACTGTTCAGTAATCGTATTGGCATACCAATACTTCACGATACTTTCGTGTATATACCGAACAAAGACCAGACAGATATTATGGATGGTACTATTTTAAGTATTGAAAAACTGGATGCTTGGATATGTTTTGTAATGAAATGCCTTCAAGTTGATGAAAAACTTGGGGGAGGAACGCAGAGTAATTATGTGTTTGTATTTTTCAAAACACTTCCGGAAGCTAGCAAGCAGATTACAATATGCACCAGGAGCTATGTGGGCAGAAGATGAGCTCATACTTCCCCGATTTTTATTGACCAATGGTATTGAAGAAATAAAAAATCTATACTAAAAAGGGACCGCACTGCAACTGGTATGATTGTTCTACCAAGTCGAAACCAAGTGTTCATAACTGTTGACAGGGCATGTTTTAATAACTTCATTGGTATGGATCTTGGTAACATTTACGACTGTTATGTATCGCAGAGATTTTGCAATGAGTTGTGGACCATCGAATTACTAGGTGATTCTGATGAAGCAACAGAAGCCATCAAATCCATTTCAGAACTATAAGATGAGGAACGGATTGAACCTAATCACGAAGTTGAGGAGGAGGCTATACAGCAAGAGTAGTCAATACAAAGAAGAAGTTCGGTGGAACCAGATGAAAGGAACATCAGCAGTATCGGGAATAGAGGTCATATGAGAGCACATCGTAATGACACCTCAGAGAAACTTGGCTTGAGCAGATGGAAATTATTTTCACGAAACCAGTTAGGCGTGTGCAGTCGCATAGAGCATCCAGAAAGAAATTTCAAAGTGGAATTGAATTCGGTGGTGAGAATGAAGAAGACGAAGGTGCCGATTACAACGGCAGAATTGAAGATTATGAAGTAGAGGAAGGAGGAAAGGTATTGGGTGGTCAGATATTTTTGGAAAAAAGTGATACGGAATGCTTACCTGTACCATGTAACAAGAGACCACCTCACGATAATGATGTTACAGATGTCCAAATCTAACTTCGGGGAAGTAGAACCGGAGAAAGAACCAGTGAAAGGTTGTTATTGAGAAGAACTGGAAAAAATAAATGACTGATTGCTTCAAACATAAACAGTTGAGACGCGAACAATATCCAGTCCTGTAATGAAGTGAAGAGAAATGTAATGTTGAATGGTAAAAGTTATGCCAAGTTGATCGTGATTTGTTTAAGAAATGCCGTCAGTTTCTAGGTGGAAATGTGGCATCTTCCACAAAGAGAAGGAATACAAAAATCAATTGTCATGGAGCACATGATACGAAAAAAATTCAATGAGTATGTGATAAAAATAATTTTTTGTTTTGTTTATGCATCACAGTATGTGTTGACCTATTCTCTAATGTTTGGATCTCAAAAAACGATTAATATAGAAGCTATGATGGGCCCATGGAAGTTCTTCAGACAACAATTGAACAGCAAATTTAGATCGAAGAACATGAATGGAGCCCTCAATGATGCTGAAAGGCACCATTCCGAACCATTCCAATTCCGTTATTGTATCACCAATGATGTTACTCCGTATTCCGCAATGGCAACCATCGCTACATCTCTCAGTGGTGTAGTCCACCTCCTCTCTCGTGGACCATCAAAGGCAAGCGCCGTCCAGAGTACTATCGACACCATCCGTGGGTCGTGGTACTTTCATATACTTTACGAAAGAAATTTCCGTAGACTCTCCATCTCTGTGATGTTTCATATGAAATAAAGGAAGTAATTTAGCAATACAAAATTGGGGCCCATTCTAGGAACCACCTCTTAATAAAACGAAACTGTTGCGAACAGCTTCACTGGCACAAAATCCTTGGGATGCTAGGATTAGTTGTTTATATTTTTGACATACTTCGTTCCTGAGAATGTTGATAACGTTGTGAACGATGTCGTATATTCTCAAGGTTGGGGCGAAACCACCCAATACGAACCGTGACTTCACAAAAGTTATAATAATTTTCCGTCCAAAATTTTAATTCTTTCATCTGCAAATGCCCCTTGGAGAAAATTGACAAAAGTCTGCAGAACATATGACTTGAAAATAGTATGTGGGTTTCTCGATAATTGAGTACATTATCTTGAAGTGAAGATTCAGCCGGAGAATTATCATTGTGTTACAGGTTACAATATTGTGCAAAGAAGCAGTTTCCCAGTAACTTACTAGATATGACGTCATACTTTCGATGTTGGGCACATTAGTTGTAAGCCCCTACGCTAGTGCCTGTCTCCGGCGAATATGTCTCATTGTAGGATCTGTTATGGCGCCTTTTTCATCGATTCTGGTAACTGCCCGTTTAGATGTTTACCTATAAGCCATTTTATGAAAAGGTTGAAATGTTCAAAAGGTGCGGCATTCAGAATATACATTGTTCAAAAATGTTTCAATCTGTCACAAGATGATCTATAAGATGGTACTTCAATGTGAATAAACTATTGGAAGCTGTAGATTCAAATGTGGTTTTCATTAACACTTTTAAAATTTCTATTTCCTCTTCCAACGTTTCCAGTTCTAAATCAGACCAACCAGCCGTGACATAATCGGACATGATGACATTAACAATATCTGAATATGCTGTAAAAACATTATTCAACGGGTATTCTTCATCATACACAGTGTCATGATCCACCTACGCGGCTACGAAAGGGAAAGCCATGTACAATTGTCTGTAGTTTCTTCCTTACAGGATTCGACGTCCTATGTCCTGAGTGAATATCCCATTCAATTCAGAAAATGATTCTTTCTTTGAAAATTATATGTATAATCCTGGTAGTGTGTAATCTCTCTGAATTTCATCAAAAATAGAATTGGAAGGTCTTAGGATACTTGTCCGCATGGTCAATAGTTGCTTCTTTTTGTTTTTCAGGCCACGAGGTTGCGACAAGCAATCAGATGAAAAATTGGACATGAAACATGTCTTTACCAATTTTTACAATCCGAGGTGAAGATTTTGAAGCAGTTTAAACGTATAAATTTAATAAGCATCCTCTGGATGTATGGATGGTCTCCCATGCATGTCTTCAAGGAATGATTCCCAGGGTGCTGAGAATGGCGAGCTAGTATTCTATTTGCTTCTTTCAGTATTTTCTTTTGTCTCTCCTTCTGTCCACTTGTCTTGCACAGTACGGCCTCTTCCACGAGTGCATCTACAACTACACGTACTTCTTTCGTCCTCTCCATTCTGCTAATCAAATTTTTGAGCCCCTTCGTATATACTCAATTGTTCCCATGTACCGAACGCAAGGTCTGGTCATGGAAGATCCATGTTTTATACAATTCGTATCCTTATACTCAGGGATGTCACAACAATAAGAACCTATGAGTGGAAAACAGTTCCACGGAGTTGCATAAATGGTAACTTGGAAACTGGACCGTGTATGACTGCGTAAAGGTGATAACATATATGCTAATGACTGGTGGAGTACTCAAATATTTGCTGCCCGTCCATCAGATGTGCAAGTAAGCATAACGTTACCCATTAATGGAACAGTATTGGAAGATGTGAATCCATAGATGGAAAAAATTTCATAATATTCTGTTATGTTCACATTTGTCGATATAGGTTGGTGTCCGACAGGTAGGAAACCAACGATTTTATAACCGTTGTCTATGAAGTGACACCTGAACTGCGACGTGAAGTTCAAAAAACAGCATGAAAAGAATACGCATCTAGGGAATTGCTTTCTAAAGTAGTTGTTCTTTTATCCGGATATATTTGAAGCATACAAAAGAAAGATTGTGGGAGGTTACTATCATCGTCAACCCACATAACGTTTACATCATCAACTTTTCATTTTAGTCACTGTTAACGATGGTAACACAGCAGCTGTCATTCTTCATAGTAGTACGGAATCGTGATAGGTTTAATTGATCATTTCTGATAAGGGAAAGGAGATTGTTGACCGATTCTTTCGCTGCTCAAGATATATTAGCGATATTTACCACAGCTTCCGCCATCTCAAACCAATACTCATTTTCTAAATCTGGACAATGTTCATCACGATTTTTAATATGGTTCATAATCTGTTTACAGAAAACCTTCGCCACCAACTTTGCGGGACTGAACACTAAACTTCTAACTCGTAAAAACATGTCCGCAGTGGGTTCCTGGGATGAGGATTCATTTCAAATGTGAGCAGAACGTTTAAAACGATGTACCAATCTTCTCTTACCCCTACATCTCGGCTTGTATTTACACATCGGAGTATGTTTACTTAAACGAAAGTTGGTACTCGTGGAATGTATACATCCAAGTTGTCTATATTTACAAAATAACATGTTCATTCTTTTCTTTGAATTGGTATAGAAGCAACTACACGGCCTGTAATTAATTTCGTATTGATAACCAAGAATGAATAACTGTCCAAGAACCTCACAGATTATATAATGGCACAGATTAATATTGAAAATAAGGTCTACAAGCAGGGGTTATCAGAATATGTAAATTCCGAAACTGGTATCTGTTGCATCGTGCTACATTATCCATACTCGTAACATCACATATCTGAAAACTATACACTCGTAACGTCACATATCTGAAATCTCTACACTAACTGCATGGATTTGACATTTGAGACGTTACGAGAAGGGTTGATTCTGTACCTACTACCTGACACCAACTTTGGAAACCGCACATGCAGACTGCTATGTAGGCTATCTTACATTGTAAGAAAATTATAAATGGTCACTGAACTCTCCATGGAACGATGTTTATTGAAAATATATGTACGAAACGGTTCTATATAGAGCCGTAACGGTAGTGTCCCGTTGGCAATTACTGCGACTTATGTACAACATGGTGATGACATATTATCAGAATTTAATAAAAAATTCCGATAATATTCATCCACAAGAATAATGTTGAAATCCAAATAATTATCGGTTAGTTATTTGTTCGAATAAGTAACGGTTAATTATTTGGAAAATTCCCTCATCCATGTAGATGAAAACTTTACTCTATAAATATGGTAGTAATTCTCATCCACGTCTACTACTAGTGTCTACACCGGGTACCTTATTTACCGTTATTACATTTTTAATGTTTCTACTGAAATAATTTTATTACCATAAAAAGTTGTGGATTTTTTTCGGAAGAAAATTAAAATAATGTTAATAACATTAAAAATGGATTTTTATTTATTGAAATTTACTTTAAACATAGAGTTATTTTTCTGGATTCTCAAATTCCGACCAGTACTTGTTGATGATATTTCAAAATTCTTGATGTAATTGCTCTTCGCTTCAAATCTCATTATTGTTCAATGATATTCCGCAAAGAATCAATTCTTTACAAGCAAGCAATAATAAGCGATTTTCATCATGCTGTCTGTTAACATCAGTTACTGTGCTCTTCGACGCTGTTGTTAAAATCGTTGCATGCAAGCCAATAATGGAGAACCTGATAACATAGTGAGGGCATAAAAATGATCGGTAAATGAGGGATGAAAATAGTTTGAATGAGAAAGGAGTCTCTTGTTCACTAAAAAAAGGAAATGAAATCTTTATTTAAGTAGAGTTATAGACTTCAGCCTTGCAGTTCAATGAGACTGTCACAATAATTGAACTAGAAGACTGAATTCTTTTGTAATGTGCTTAGCGGATAACTAATGATTAAATTAATAATAGACTTACTCCGTAACGGATACATCGTGAGTGAATCGAAAGGATGTATGAATTATTCGAAATGAGACTACCAATACAGAGATGCTTAACACAGATCTACATGAAAATATATCATGATATCATGTGACAATACAATGCTGTAAACCTTTTCCGAAAGTTGTCAGACTTTTAATAATTAAAAAGGAAATGATTTTACCGTTTCGTTTCAAGAGACGTTTTCTGGACATAAAATGTAAAAATTACTCTAGTTACATAAACATCTTGGGTCATACGTGTTACTAACATTAATTAAAAAGCACCATAACTAATGTTACATTCTCTAATAATGTTAGTGAAATTGAAAGGGATTGTGTACTCAGAAAAACAACAACCCATTTAACGTTATTAACGTTAAATCAGGTACCCGCTGTAGTAGACGTGGATGAGAATTACTACAATGTAGTACTTTTCTATCAAATTAAATTTGGTAGAAATTCACACGTACATGAGAATTAGTACGATGTAAGTGGATGAATTTATACAAATTTTGTATAAAACCATCCAAGAGTAAATTTCTACGCAATATTATTGACGATACACGCGAATCGGAGTTTATACAAATTTTGTATAAGTTTCGATCCATGTGTATCTTCAATAATTTTGGCATTCACGTGGATGGATGAATTTTCTAAATAATTACCCTATAATTATTTTTTCAAATAATTATCCGGTAATTATTTACTTTTTCAACCCATCCATGTAGATGGAAATAATTTCTAAATAATTACCGGATAAATGTGACGTTATCACCTTTGTCATGAAATAGTTCAAACCACAACTTCTTGTTTGTTGAAATAAACAGGTTGAAAGGAACATACAACATTACAATTGTTTATTACATTTAAGTATTGTATTATATTTCTTAAAGCACATACCAAATTCAACCATCATCTTCTACATCTTCAGCTGTAGCGACCATTTCAGTTTTAAGGCTGTCTTCGTTATTATCATCAAGTACATTCTCTATCCTCTCCATATCTCTCGTGAAATCGATGTCGGGAGTGTTGAAGAAGTTTGCAGCTCAATGAGACGGTGTTATTAGGAAGAACCATAGCTTGTGGCAGAAATCAGAAAACAGTTAGGAACTATCGAAAGCGGTACAGCATGACCCGGTAGAAAGCCTTACATTATCAATAAACGCTTCTTATGTCACCCGTTCTTCCAAAATGTCAATTGGATGACCGACTGGCGCAGATTTCGGCAAACCATCATCAAATTTTGCCATGATTTCTTGTCGATGACATTCCGGCTTTGGCGGATTTTTTTTGTTTTCGCATCCTTCGTTTTCGGCTTGTCTTTCTTCTTCTTTCGATGTGGTGGAAACGATTAACTTGACTTCCCCTTTCCACTATTTCCTGTTTCCACCCAGTGGCATCCTTCTTTCTTTTTCTTGGACCTCGTGAACCACCTTCATCTCCATTATTTCCTTCTTCGTCATCACTTACCACCAGTATTTCTTCTTCCGGATTACTTCATTCGTTTTTGTTTTCTATTGTCTTCGCCGTCTGGTGGGAGGGAGTTAGTTCCATTCCCAATTCACCTTCCTTCTTCCCTTTCGTTGGATTGACTCTAACGAGGATAAAATTCTTTTGTACTTTAACCAACGCAGAATTAATCCTATTTTCATTTTGAATAGCAGCTCTGTTCTTCTTAACTTTGAATATATACGAAAACAGTTTCATCTGTGTGATGAACAACCGCTTTACTTCCATATGTGCCCCTTTTCGATGTTCCACTTCTGTCTCCATTAACTCTTGGAACCCTAGTACATCTTCCAGTAAGTATTTGGATATTGACTGCAGGCCATTCAGAAAGAGTTTACACGCGGTGTGAAACGACTTTACGTTGAATGCGGACAGTTTCTCTCGATTTCCAACATAGTTGTTGGCTTCTTTTATCACATATGGTATCTAATTGATATCAGCAGCCATTAATATTTCATCGTCGACGAGTGCGAGGAAAATATACTTGTCGGTACTGGATCCATGGCCAGACGAAAACTTTTCAATTTCAGCAGGAATACGCTCGTCCTTCATGAAAAACTTCGGGACACGAACGTTACATTCATAATGTGTGCGACCTTTTCCAAGAATGAATTCGGCTCTCATGGGATCTGTAATGATGTCGGAAATACGAACTGTCCCGAAAATGACGTCGTAGTGCGATTCGAAATATTCAGAATAGTTGATTATGCATTGCACAGTGTCGATGAAACTGGCATCTCTTCGAAAGATCTCGGTTATATGGTTGTTGGTGCGACTATGGTTGATAAATTCCCAGGAATGAAAAGGAATTCCATCCTTTCGCCATAGTGTGCAGACCTGGAACTTTTCCTCGTCCTATGCATATTATGTACCTTCCGCCGCAGCAAGTTCTCGAAGACATGCTTCAGGATTCCGACCTTCAACCAAATCCATCTTGAAGCAAGATTTGAGGAAACTTCTATCATCTTTTACATCCACTATTTCATCTAGATGTTAAATACAGCTAATTATTGACGGATTGTTGGTAGTAATGAGCGTTGTTTTTCCAGGCTTTAATCCGTTTTCCTCAATTGATTCCATAAGCTCGTTTCGATGAGCTGAATAGACGTTGTGCAGAGATGTTTCCACTTCTCTTATTTGGAATATAGTGAGCCATATATCCACCTCTTCATACTCCTCAACGTTAAACTTGAGTACCTAGATGGAGCTTCCACTGTCATCTAGGTCATCTTTACCTTCCACAGATTGTGTGTATGACTGTCGAGACGAAGTTCAATTATAAGGTGTACCATCCACACATCTCTAATCCCAAGAATTGTACCCCCTACGCATAATATCTCCTAAACGACTTGGTGCCTCCCAGTAAGGAAGGTCTTGGATTGGATATTCAAATCCTTTTTCTTTTGTTCTAATGTAGCAGTTGGTGATAACGACGTTTTCTGTATCGGAATTGTTGATGGGAGGCTCACTACGGAAATGGTTTGTAACCCATCTTTCTTGATTTCTCCATGGTTGCTTAGGTTAAAAACACCAACTATGTGCATTCCCTTTTATTGACCCGCCGAAGAACAACCTTTTGATTACCACAGAAGCACCTTTCCTCCGCCCACTCGTTCCATTTGGTTGACGATATACAGTCTATGATTGCCTGTTGGTTGAATTAGCATTTTCTAGTTAATGAAATTTCGGATGCAGATGATGAAATTATTCATGTAGTCGCCGATGTTGATGGAGACAGTGTTGAAAGATTCAGTTCAGTGCACTGAAAAATTGTCGTAATTGACTATGTTTTCCCGTGACGGTTGGTATAAGTAGCAACTCTCTGAATTTGTCTTGAAGGAAGTGTTCGTGTTGAATTAATTGTTTTGATACAGAGGGTCGTATTGAACCAATTGTGTGTTCAATTGAAGGAAGAGAAATGATATGAAAAGTTGTCAAATATTGGGTTAAATTGAAGATAAGTACGATGAGAAGTGGGATACAGATTTGATTGATTCCTACTTTCTAACTATTCAATAGGCATTTGTATGACTATCAGAAACTGTACTGTGGTTCGTTACTAGATTTTCCATCCACATGGACGGGACCAAAATTCAAATAATTATCGGATAATCATTCATTCAAAAAATTGCCAGATAATAATTTGATTTCAGACCCCGTCCATATGCATGGATTCTTCTCTACACTTTCTTCGTTAACTTACCGAGGTTTTTAACATACTTTCACTTCACATACATCCATTCATCACCATTATTGTTCTTAAATTCATATCATCCATATAATTCTACATGTTTATATCACCAGTAAATGGTTTTCAGCAGGAACTGACAACCTTTAAACAATGCAATCCCCCGTGAGCGTTTCCATTTCACTACGTACTTTCCTAATGAAGAATTCACAGCAGATATAATCAATCCTTTCAACAGAAAAATAGTTCCATTCCAATGTCAAAATGGACCCGGATGTATTCGTCCATGTTCCATTCTTTAGATAGAAGGGGATGGCTTGCTTGCGAGGAGGGAGATCTTTACCAATCTATTCAGCCTTCAAGTATTATGCATCCAAGTGCTGGTATGGGAGTTTTTGCAGAAAACATTATCGGTACTAATCATCCAATTGGTTTCTACTATGGTGCATTGGTTTACATAGACTTTTCTTATCAACTCCAAACTGGAAGAAACTATGGTGAAGGCATGCTTGAAGTCACTGTATATATGTTTAACACCTGGGCGGCAGAGATTGATGGTGAGGTGACCAACAAAGATGGCACCCAACATAATGTTTCGGTTGTTCAGGAGTCGTTCTCTGTTATGAGATACATAAACTACAGCCGCTATCGACCTGGCGATACATAAATGCAAAAGGGAAAGACTGGTGAGATAAAACATCGCAAAGAAAATGTTTCATGTAAAGTGATTAGACAACCAGCGACATTGTCAGAGTTTTTCACTCATAATGTTCTAGCTATTGTTCCAAAAAGGAACATCGCTAGTGGTGAAGAACTCTACCTGGATTACGGCTCAGTGTACTTCACTGACTACTCGAAACAATTTGTTTACAACCAGAGATAATGTTTTATTACTTCAAATGTTCATTTCATTGAAAAAGAAACATGTTCTCATTATCTAGAAAATTAAATGTTTTGTGAAATCGTTCTGTCTTCTCTCTCTTATCTCAACGAAATATTTAACAGACTACAGTATCTTGTTTACCAACCGCAATAATTTATGATCTCTTTAAATTTTATTTCTGTGAACAACGTTTCGTCTCAAAAGTTACATTTGAGAATTCTAAATTATTGCGGTACTTGTACTATAATTTCTGTCACAGAATGAAAACACCGTGTTTGAAACACAATCCCATCATAATCTGAACAAACTATTGAACAGTTTGCTAAATTATGACGGGATTGTATAGTACTAGAACAACTACTTCTTTCAGTTCATGATGAAACGGCTATTCTTTATAACGAAAAATTTCGAAGAGATAACAGTAACATTTCACATACTTTGTGACATACATTTTATAGTCTTCTACAAGAAGACGAAAACTATTTTCTATTTCATATTCTTCAACATGAATTTAAAAACATGCAAATTGCGACATAGCATGTGCCAATTTGCAAATTCTCTTTTTTAACTTGGTGAAACTTTTTACACACCACTTCATAGGCAGTTGTACAATACATGATATACATGTTTAGTGCTTGATAATTTAATAACCTTTCAGGTTTTAAATTTTCTTGAAAATGAATAAATTGCTTTCTTTTCAATATGGGATTTCATTCCACTCCTTTTTTCATAAAAATTATTATTTCCACATTTTTTGGCCCACAAGCCCATTTCTTTTGATGAAATGCAGTTTTTCGCACAAAATGCACAGTACGTAGTTCCATACGAATTTTCTGTACGGATATCTCCATTTTAGCCTCATTTCTTCAATTTTTTCTATTACGACATATTTCGGCATGCATAATTTGGAAGCCTACATTCTTTTCCGAAAACGTGGGCGCCGACACAACGAGAGGTGAACCTTGCTCATCCCATCCTCCATGCACATTGCCGGTCGTGCTGGCTGTTTCCCCAAAATACCCGGCAGCCTACATGACCACCCACCTACAATGTACGGGAGAATATCCTGACCCACCGTCCCATGCCATCGGCCACGACGGCTGCCTTTCTAAGACTACACACGGACCTTCCGTCCGCCTCCTTACTTAAGTTATGGATGCCGCAGTCGCTTCCTCAATTTCCGACAGCCTCCGAGGCCGCCTCATCCCGTCAATGGATGATGTCGCGTCCTCCGCCGTCTCCTTGTCAAACCCCACGTGTCGCGCCTACTTCCCCCCGTAAAAAACAAAACAAAAGGGAACAAAAGTCGATGCGGGGCGAAGTTGACAGGGAGCATAACAAACAACAAGATTTGGGTTGATTATGTTGGACCACGACGAGCGTCCCCATCCGGAGCGTCGGGGCGTTCCTCCCCGACTTGCAGGAGGGAAGTCTCGGTGCTCGTCCTGACGATAGTTGTAACCGATCGCGCCGACTACAGGTTTGTACCTCCTGTGCGACTGTGGAGCGGTTTCGTACCCACTGTGGTAACCACCGCTGTGTCCAACCTCCGCGCCACAACTACCACCACGTACACCCTCATCTTCTTCCTAATAACAGAGCAGCCTGGCGTCCTCGCGATAATCGCGGACGTCATACGGCTGATACTAGACGCAGTCACTTAGATCTTCCTCGGACACGCGACGGGCAGGAGCGCACCTGCGACAACAACTCGAACTGAAGGCAGCTGTCCTTCGTCGAGGGCCAGGCGTTCTGGGCATGGAGGCGGGCTACCATGACCAGCAGGTCGTAGATACGCCGCTCCGCACTGGCATCGCTCAACATAGGCATTAGTGCCGCAACCACTCCCTGAACGCGTTTGCGCGCCTCTTGTGAACGTCATCCTCATGATTGACCACAGACGTCAATCGCTCCAGCAGCTCCTTTGTCGCAACGTGGGGCTTAGGTTGAAAAAAGCGCACTGCGGAGAAGAGGTCCAGATGATTCCACATAACGTCTGCTAGACGTACACGGAGACGAAGCCACTCGACGTACTTTATAATCTTCGCCAAAATATGGCACCCCTTGCAGCTCTCTTCACGTTTGTGACGGTTCACCATGACCACTGACGGCCCATTCCCGTCGTTGCGAGCCGACACCGTATCTCCTCCACCCTGGACGGTCGACATCCCCCTGGACGACACACACCTAGCCACATATTTCAATATCATCCGCGCACTCTCACTCGCTTCTGTGCGCGCCGCCGCCCGAGTGACGGTCTTGGGATCACCACCGCATGGCCCACCATTTCTAGAAGTTAGAGAGCCCATGGTCGGGTGAATATGTTGGATAGTTGATGCAAAATTAGGGCGAGAGAAAAAAGGAGGTTAAATAACGCGTTGGCCGTCAAGAAAACAAACGGACACGGCCGAGTCCATCCAACCAATATTCGTAGGAGGGAGTGGTGTTGTACCCCCTGATAGTGCGTACTGGGAGCCTACCCACATCAATTGCGTAATTTATTTCTCTGCCTCCCCTACTGTACGGGCCACCAGTCTCCGTCCAAATCTTCCGTCTTTTCACGTATTTTCCATTTTTCTTTTCCTCTCACAACGTGTAGTGCTTGCACACCTGTAAGCTTGGGCCAACTAGTCTGAAAGCACCACTAGTTTTAGATGATAAAATCAGTCTCGCCGGCGCCATATGGGCACCAACGAGACAGCCTTCGTTCCTCCGTTGAGAACTCGAAACCTCCTTCTCCTCAATTCGCATCAACCCAAGCAAAATCTCTACCAGACGAGTCCCAAAACGGGCTGGACAAAGACGAACTATCAGCGCTCCCAGACATCCGTGCCTCCATCAGGGCCCCACTGGTCGTGTAGAAGCACGAGATCGGCTGACCTTCCGCCCTCATTTCACGACGGTGTTTACAGACCACAGTCGTGATGGGATCCAATCCCCAAGTCTCTGCCACCTCGACTTCCAACGACCGGTACTCTCACTCAGCCACGGGTAGGGTACTACACAATTTGTATGATCGATGAAGGTCTGCATTCATATATATATATATATATATATATATATATATATAAATTGCTAAATATATTATGGTTGTGTCTCCCAGTTTTATTTTTAACTGGTCACACAGCCTCAGTCAACAAAATGAAGGTGTTATAAAATACTTGTTTCAAACTAACCGGATAATAGACAAATTGCATAGATATAACTGTGGTCACTCTAGGGACTCTGACATCAGAACGTTACTGGAACGAAATAAATTATGACCTAATGATGTCCAACTATATCCCGGAGAAAAAGTTCGAAATGCACTTATTTCTTAGCATCATCAACACCACCACATTCTCGTATAGTGGTCATTGGTACTATAAATCAAACTGTTGGTGACTAATTACTACACCACATCGGATATGGTCTCGATGAAACATTAATACCTCTATCAAATCCGTCTCTGTCATTGTATGCAGTGATTCTAAAGATTTTCTTCTGTGTAACTGGTATCGGATGCAACTATTTATCAACAATAGTGCCATTTGAGGCAACCTGAATATCACATTAGGCCGCTTGTCGTGGTTCATAGAGCCCGAGCTTTCGCGAAGGACGGATTTCATAATTACCTTAAATTGAATGATAATATCTTTAGACCGGTTCGACCCATACATTATCATAAACATACGTTTTAATCTAAACATAATACCATCATACCAACTTTTTCTGTTGAACCATGCGTCACCGAATGTAAACAAAGTAGTGCTAGCTCTCAGTGTGAGCCCAATATTGAATGACCTTTACGGTTCGAATATTCTATCATAATTTGGTATTTTCAAAGACTTTACTAATCAATTGGTTACTTAAACGGTTCCCAATCCCATTTCAATTGATTCGGGTAATGGTACAGATTCAATTATTGCAAAACGCAAGTTGGATTTAATACTAAGAACCCAAGCAACAGTCGATCCTGATATCAATACTGGTGAGCATATTCAGGCTTATATGAAACACGGCCATAGAAAACGTGGTAAACGGCTCTTACCAATAGTAGTTCGATTTCGATAAATAAATCGCTCACCTGGTACTGTATCAATTCTTGGTACCAATGGGAAAACGATCATTGCAGATTTTGACGATAAAAGAGTTGCAATTGCCGATGACTATTTTGCTACATCGATAGTAGAATCTATCTAAAATCTCGATGATGCTATCTCAGAAGCTCTCGATAATGGCAGAAGAAATCAAACTGTCGATTTAAAGCCCGTCCCAAAATTTGATTCTGTATTTTAAAATCGTAATACATATACTCATAATATATCCTCAACTAGTACGGTACCACTTAATTATATTACAATAACTGAAATGCCTAATATTAATGGCTATACAGTAACTACTACAACTAATATTGACGATGAATCCTGTCTCGTCATCGATCCCCATATCAAACGATGATGCCATCTCAAACGATGATGACGATAGTAATTATATTGTTGGCGATAATATATCGATTAAAAAGCTATCAGTTGTTGTCAGAATTGAGGTGTTTTGCATGTCGAAAACAACTTCTATCCTAGTAAAAGTGATTCTATAGAACTTGGTCTTCATTAGATGTTTTACGATGACGGTGATGAGGAATATTTAAGTTTCATTGAAGAAAGTTGGAGTCTACCTGACAGTATCAACAGTGAATCATTATTTTCAGGACATAAGTTAGACGCAAACGAACAAGTAGTTTTTAGTTAGATACTATCAACACTTGTGAATAAGTCCTTCAGGCGCCACCATGCATAAGGCTTCTAACAACCTGTATTAATAAAATCATACATAAATGAAGAATAAGAACTTATTAAAAAGGTATCTGTAATACATAAATCAGCTCTACCGCCGACTTCAAATGTCATATCTTCTCATACTACTGTCGAAAAAAACTAAAAGACGAAAGCCCACTCAAATCTAAAGCTAGAATAGCTGCACATGGTAATGAAGACACTATTAAGTCAGAATTAAAATCTGATTGTAATATGTGCTCTCTGAGTGAGGTGAGATTATTATTTCATTAACATCTCGAAAAACTTCGTCTAACAAAGGCAGATTTCAAAGCAGCTTTCCTTCAAACATCTCAAGCTCAAAGAGATGTCTATGTAATCCCTCCCAAGGATAGTATGTGTAAATTATATTATAGGTTACTACTTAAAGCAGTATATGGACTGATGGATGGAAAATAGAAATCTCAGTCGGACCTAAATAGTTATTTATGAAATTGGGCTTATCTCAATATTCGGTCATTCCTGAATTGGTGTATATATTCAAAAATGGTGAAATAATTTTATCGGTAACAAAAATTGTCGATGAAATTCTTGTCAACGGTGAAAACACCGCAGTTGATAAATTTATCTCTGGTTTTGATACAATATTTCAATTTGATGCAGTTGCGCATAGACCTGGGAATATTCGCATTTATTGCTTTAATATAATCCAAAATGAGTATTTCACATGTTTTTTAAATTCCGACGAACAGTTAAATGCTTTGGAATCATATCCAATTACAACGGTATGTCGCCGGGTAGTCGAATAAGTTCTCACTACAGTTGATAAATATTCATTTATGTCTCTCAACTCTTCATTCCGGTGGATTAGAATTTCTGCCTCTACTTTTTGCACATTTTATAGTAGATATTCACAACAGCTACTTCCGGACGGCAGAGTGTCAGTATTTTTAACACAAGCAAATACTTTATACGAGGTTAAAACTTGGTACAAATATCAGCTTCCCACGAAGTCTGAGCGGTTTGAATGCTCTTACAGTAGCTACATTCGAAGACGCGGGGAGAACAACCGACCTCGATCAACTCTCAAATGTTTCTATACTCCCAACATTCCCCTTATCTATTACTTCTGCTCTTCATACGCTGTCGTGGATGTTTCACAAGTCAAAAATATCAGTCCGGATAATTGTGACTACTAACGTATTTTAGGCATCACAATCAATTGACGAAATAAATACACTCAAGACAGCACTTGCCATACTTTTACTGGTTCATGTTCGTTTCATCGTTATCGTTTATTCGAAAGACTTGCATACATCTCTTTCTTCTTGTCAGAATTCAGTTAATTGTTCAATTCGTGCTGACATCAATTGTATCCTATTAGAGTTGAGATCGGGCATGTGGATGAAATATGTTAGTTGCCTCGATTTATCAATTTAGCCGACCCTGGTACCAAATTCGACAGTCCACTATTTAAGTATCTACAGTTACTTACAAACACTGGTCAAATCCAAATAGACCTATCTCACCACGAGTCGCGTCGCAAAATGTCTCTCTTCGTTTAAAAAAATAATCCCAGAAGGGAATTCATATGAATTTTATTTCTTGGCTTGTGAATCTTGTTTGTTTTATTAATTTTGCTCTCAATTTAGTTTTCATAATTATTTATAGTTCTCTGTGGAGTCAATTAATACATGATTGTTTAGCCGCCAATCCAAAAAATCATGTACTAAATTTTTTCTTTCTATCTATGGCTTTTGAAATCCTTATATCTCTGCACATATGCATTTTCATTCTCTCTCACTATTCAGGTCTTTTCAATATGATTTTTTCTACTTGACGTTTCTTGTCCATCTATCTTGCTACATAATCCGTGAGAGTTGCTTGTTCTTTTGGTGAGAAAATTTGCAGGAACTATACATTGCAATGTTCCTGTTGCGGGAGTTAAATTTATTTTGCTTCGCATACATTCCATTCTATTTCAATCTACCAACATATCGGTACCAAGTTTTCGAATACACGATTAATTTCCTTCGTCTATGCTATTTAAGTTACGTAGCTACCTTTCATATTAATTAGTTCTCTTTGGATCTACAGAATTCTATTTTTCAGCCGTTTGCCCAATTTTTTCATATTCTGAATGTTTTCCAAACCATTATAAAGGATGTGACCACATAAACTTCTACCAGTGTCTTTTCGTCAGATATATAAAAGGAGTATAATTTTCCCCTACTGTGGAGCATGAACATAGATAAACTATATATATTTTATTCATAGTATGAATAATCTGGAGCTTTGTAGAAAGCCCCCTATTTGAGTGAGAAGCAATGCTGTTGTTGACTTTGACAATAGAGCAACCGGTTCTCATGGGTTGAAAATGCGACGGATATGGCTGGTACTGGTAACTAATTGTAAATAATACAGACAATTAGATGAGTAAATATGATGCTTCTAAATTGCTGCAGTTAATGAAATGGATATATTTGTCCAATCACAACAAAACACGCATACTATATATGTATATATAAACAATTTTTGATATGTTGGTACTTGTTGGTACTCGTTGAGCAGATAATCAAAATAAATGCTTTAAACAAATTATTTACATACTTGGTGCATATCAAAATTATGAAAATAAACTGGTCGTAGTACAAACGTTTTGAAAGACTATGAAGCTGAAAATAATTACAAGAAATATTGAAAGGCCGTGGCGTTGGAAGAATTTTCAAAAAAGTTTACAGGGTATGGTCTTGAAAAGGTCTACAGATTTCATAAATATATCCATCATGTTCATCTTTTTCAATTATTTCTTAAACGCTTTCTGAAAAATAACTCTGTATTCAAAATGTTTACAGCTCAATGGAGTGGTCAACCAACGGCATGTAGTAGTGACAAATTTTGACGTGGAGGGTGTGCACACACTCCACGTCATGTATAAAAATGTTATATCCAGCAGTTTCTGCCAGTAGAATTTGAAATACATACGACATAAATTTCGGAGTAATAATGAATTCTCGGTCTGTATAATGTGATGATTTTGGACCGAACCTAAATCTTTAGTACATAGCTTCTGTTAAGATTTTCAAATTTTTGAAAATGCAGATGACGGTTTTGCCTGATAAAGAACTGATGTTTTTGCGTAGATGAGATAATACGACAATGTCTCTAACCATTCTGAAAAAGTGAAAGCACAATTAGAATGCAACGTAGCAATCTTATCTAGACCCCCATTGGCTTCAATGTGACTGAAATATTTTTCAACGATCTGTCGGGCCGTGGGACCCCTTTTCATGTTACCATACAGTTTGTCAGCAGTGGTTTTCTGAAGACAGAAACCGCGTAAGTAAGAGGTAATTTCAATATGGCCATATTTCTTTGCAGGAAGCGCGAAATGAACAAACTATTTTCGAAATTGAAATAGGGTGAATTTCGCCATCCAATAGATATCAATTTTGTTTATGCCAGGAAATGGGTAACTGGCAAAAGCGACAGAGAAAAAACGTTGTTCTTTCTTGATAAACTGTTGAGAAAAAGCAACGTTCTTTTCTCTAGGAAGTTTTGAGTTTGTGGTGGCTTTGAACTCCACCACAAACTCAAAACTCCGTCGTCTTCCTTGTTGACTTACCTCTTTCTTCTTTGTTTAATCTGTGCCAAATCGAAGCTTTTAACTAACCCCTATGACCTTTATGGTCATGTCAAATTGATAAATAATGCTTTAACATTGCTTTCAAAACAATTACGAATTAAATTGTTTAAATATCATAAATATAGAACATCTGTCAACCTATCTCGGTCGTGTACAGGGGGTCGAAAAATTTCCGCAGAGGAACCCCTTTATGGAATAAGGACTACGTCGGCGTAAAACCAGGTTTTCCATACTATATTTTTCGACGTCCTTTTCCCATTTCAAGGCTGCTCTAACTCCAAATTCCGAATGCCTTTCTAGGAAATAGAAATGAATACTGGAAGCAAAGAACAGATCGACTCGGATACCTATGAATCCCGATGGACTTGAAATTATTATGTTGTTTACAGTTACTAAGCACCAGCACCGCTGCGGATAGATTGGATGATGCAATTTACATATCCGAGGAAACAGCTCGAAACTATTTCCGTCAATTCTGTATTGACTTCATGGAAATCTACGGTGGCCCTTTCTTCAACCGCTTTCCATGTACATCTTAAATCAAGGAAATAGTGGGTTTGTGAAACAGTAATGGTTTTCCGGGATGTATAGGTGCTGTTGATTTCATTATATATATTTACCATATATATATATATATATGGTAATATATGTCTACAAAAATTGCGCTTCAGTCATGAAGAGTCAATATCTGAATACAAGGGATTCCAAGAGTGCAACAATACAATGCGAAGGATGGTTCGACCACAGTATGTTCTGCTGTTTTTGGTTCACAGGCCTTCCAGAAACAAGCAACGACTTAACTGTTCTTGCTAAATCCCCTCTATTTAAAATTCTTTTTGCCGGAAATGTTTTATAACCGTACCGAATGTTTTCACCATTTGTAGGAATGGATCTCCGCAAAATCGGTTTTATTTATTAGGAGATGGTATCTATCCGAACTGACCAATATTTGCTAAACCAATTGAAAATTCAGATGACCCGGATGTACGAAACTATTCGTTTTATCAGGAATCAGTTCGCAAAGATTTCTAACGGTTATTTGGTATATTTCAGTCAAGGTTTGAAATATTACGATGAAAAAACCTTTGTAGTACTTAACTGAAACAATTAGAATATCAAATGTTTGTGTTATCCTCCGTAATATCATGGTCCGCCAGATACAATTTAACGAAAGGAATGAGAAACAACATGATCGAGTCGAATTGAAGAACATTATTCGAACGTAGTACGTCCATACCGGGCAATCTACTACAGAAATAGACATGACCATAATACGAGTCTCTGCACATATTATTCAAAAAGTGGTCGAAGAATCCGAACGTATTCTGTTACGTTATATCATATGCGTCCCACAGATCCCGACGCACATTTCAGACTGAAAACAGATCTCGTGAATCCTAAAACAGAACGACGTGTTCATTGCATTTCTAGTATGTTATAATATTTCTTTATTCGTGCTACCCTACTTAACCTCAATATGAGGTATTTGCAAACAATTTATGACATCGTAAATCTATATTGCATACTATGCAATATATATTTACGATGTCAGAAATTGTTTTGACATGTATAGTATCCATGTCGATACCTTTCTGTTACATTACTGTCTACAATTACTTCAGTTTTTTATAGCCAATACGAAACTGAACAAATTGTAGACAGTAATGTAAGGTAAAGTTATGAAATGAAACCTGAGGTTTCATCACAGACTGATTCATTTCTTACTCTACTTACTTTTTAAATGTTCATCCTCATCATTTTACCATCACCGATAATTTATAAAATGTTATAACGTACTGAACTAATATACATATAATTTATTTCATAATTTTTGCATTGAACTTATTCTCCTGACAGACATGTGTCATACATATATAATGCGGTTCTATAGTTTTTATCCATATGGTATATGACATATCGCATATCATTGGTAAACACATACTCCTATTCCTTATTTCTCGGTGGTACGCTTTCGTTCGTAATGCGATTACCAGATAGTTGTACGCAACACTTCATTTCGGTGAAAGTTCTAACGTAACACTTCATTTCGATGAAAGTTCTAATGCAACACACATACGTTGCATAATACAATTCTTCCTCTGTTCCGCATTAAATGAGCAAATTTCTTCGGTGCTCTTTTCACTTCCCTTCTAATACCTTTCATGGAACTTAAAATATTATCGTCTTCTACCTTTACAGAATCTTTCTTCTTCATTGCTTTGATATTATGAGGTCTACGTCCTGCACCAACAGTATTACAACAAACTATAATTTCATCAACTACTACCATCTCTGAGATATTACCTGTTCCATCTTTACCAATGAAACGTCCAAGACCACTTTATTCTACCTTTATTTCGTCACTATCATTATACATGCCACCCGCTCTTCCCAGACTTCCCGAGTCATCCCCAACCCTTTTCGAATTACTAGATATTATTCTAGTAATAGTACTTCCTTCTTCCATTCCGGACATTCCAGTTATCTAATTGGCAGATCGGTTCCTAAGATTTGTCATAAAACTTTGCAACTCAGTGTTACGGTACTACAACACCCCCGTTTTCATCCACTTCTCCGAACTTTGGACAGTTTGCTGAATATACTGCCGCTTCTAAGTATCTAAACGATACACCAATACAGCGATTTGTAATTTTATACTTTCTATGTCCACTCTGATAAATTACATGTGACATTTTACCCAATTCTTTTTTCTGTACATTTCCAGTTCGGTTCATCTTTAAAACCTCCTGATAGCAGTAATTACATAATTTGGGATCTACAGAAAATGATGAGCTCCATTTGCAACGAATTGACTGCTTTGATCTTTTCATACCATACTTTTCCGGACAATCCTTTTCAATTCCAGACCACAACGTATCCTCAGTCTGTACCTGGTTTTGTGTTTGAGAAACCCATACTTTTGCAAGGAGTAAACATTCAATTTCTCACCATTGTGGACCGCTACGTTTATCCTCAACCTCTACAATGCCTTTCCATTTATTTTTTCTAGCCCCCTTCGGTCGCCCAGCATTATCCTTCTTTTATTTCATCCCACTTTACACGCCACGGTCCCTGCGTTCATACGCCACCCGTAAATCACTTTGACAAAAAATTACCTGAGTTCTGAATTTCGCATTCAAATCCTCCATTCGCACTATCTCCTTCTTCCCTCCAAGAAATGACCGTCCAGACTGTTTTCTTGTTCTTTCCGACAAAATCTCCCATTTTGCACTCCTTTCCACACTCAGTACTCGACATTCCAGTTCTTCATCTGCTCTCTCTCTCAATTAACTGATTTAATTCTTGCTGACATAACTCACTTCAAACCTCTACATTACCTGCGACAACTCTTTTTACTATTTCACTCCTTTCGTTGTTACATCTTTTCCCGTTGCAGTTATCACATAATCCTTTTTCCATACAGTTTTTACTTCTTCTTCTTCCAGAACTATTTAGCTTCTATCTAACATTATTTTTCGTCCCATGTCCACGTTACCCTTCCACAGGAACATTTCAAACTGGAGAATCATTTTCCCGTCAACATTTTTGATAAACACACCTGACTGCTGTTCAGCTTCTGTTCCATTAATTTTTTTTGTGAATCATCCTCCTCCATTGTCGTTGGATTCAACAGTCCGTTCAATAACTCCGTTCTGTCTTTCATCTCTTCATCATCACTATCAACGCTATCATCCAGTGGAACACTCTACGCACTAATATCACCGTCATCAATAATACCTGTACGGAATGACTCCTCATTTTGCCCCAATTCACATTTTTTCGAATTGACCCTATTGGTTCGTCCTTCCCCATTGGCAGACAGTATTCCACATCCAGATCTTACACGTGTCTGACCTTGCTGTCCTAGCTGTACGCACGACAAGTTTGCGAGACATGCTACGTCCTTCGGCCACGCTGCGTCACCCCTGGCGCACCAATAAGCAACTTAGAGCCAACCAACACCCAGCGTCACCTTCAACACGTGACTACACCTCCCTCTTAATTGTAGACGGACTTGCAGTCCACCTGCCCTAAATTATTGGTGTACTTGGAGTCCGCCTGTCCAAATTATCGGCGGACTTCCTAGTCCGCTGTCTCCCCTACTGTTCTCCGACCATTATGATTGTCGTCAAAATTGTTGTGACATTCATCAAAAATGCTTTGGTAATCAAAATTGGTGACAGGATATTTCGGGAATGCAATAATGTTTCGGGGATCATCCCCGAAACAAATAAATCACATGATGCAATTTCTTTAATTTAAACCCTTCCCGAGCGGTCCTGTGTTTAATACTATGCATGTTGATGACACGAACTTATTGTACACGTCATTTAAAGTACTGCTCACACTGTTCATTGTACACGTCATTGTACGCACTGCTTACATTTTCTTCGACAACATTTTCTCTATCTTTATAATTAATCTCTTGTCAAATTAATTTTGTCATTTAATTAGACAGTTATGGTGCTGGTACAAATTAACGTTTAGATTGACTACCGAAATCAGTGTTTGCTGTCAATACTGTGTTTATGATTCAATATAAAAGAAGCCGCTTATCGGCAAAGTCGACTGAGACCGATTTGGTCATCGACATCCTTGAAAACCAAAACCTGAAATGTTTATGGGCCCAACTGTGACGATTAAGCTTCAATCGTTAATTACGCCTTCGGTACATCAACATTTCTCATTATCACCATTCCCCTTTCATCAAGATATCTGATCAAGGCAAACTCTGTATTCGGCCGCTAGATGAAAAGAGCGATTTCTCCCTGTGGTGTATCCGTTTTAGTGCCGCCATTAGCGCCGAAAGCCTCGGGGACTTTTTCCACCAGGCTTGAGATGGCGACCCCGATATGCACACCGAGCAACAAAACCAAGCAATAAACATCGTTGTTGTATAGCTGAGTGACCAAAATCTCTGTTTTGTTGGTACCGTTATTGAAATTCCCCTAGAGATGTTTCAGAAATTAATCGCGACGTATGATTCGAAGTGAATCTCATCCAATATCTCGAAGATATCTGAACTAGTTTCCATGCCGTATACAAGCCTCCGGGAAGACATTTCGAAGCATATCGACCGTATGGCAGCTATGTTTGAGCAACGCTGTAGCATTGAAACTTTCATGGAAGACTCCCTTGCCATCGGTACCTTAATTGCGTCAATTTAGGTTTCCCATTTATTACCTGTTACGGCAGCAATTCAGACCTTATCCGAGAAGGATATCTCTTGGGATGATGTGACGTCTCGATTGATCGAAGGTGTCAAGTCCTCGCACTTGGATAACAATAAGCGCGATCAGTCGCATTCTGCATCTACAGTATGCCAAATGTGCCCAAAAACTATCCACCATACTGGAACGTGTTTTCCAAAACATTTAAATCCGAAAATAAGCTCAGCATATACTCCACTTCTGATTCTACCTTTTGTGAGCGGAACCACAGCCAGAAAAGAAACAAGAACACCAAAAGGACTCGGCGGAACGACAAACCCAAAAATGAGGATACAGCGGCAATGGCGCTTCCAAACTGTGATAGACTCCGACTGGGAGCGAATGGGACCGTATGATGTTGAACTCTGGAACCGCATCTCGCATGACACCACATGTGAGATATGTGCACTCCAATAATACATGCAATGTTTCCGTTACTCTCAACGATGCATCGCGTGTTGACGGTGACAGGAATGGTGTTCGTTTGGTTAAGTGGTGCACCTAGAAAGGCGCAAAGCGCATTAGATTGTCGGATATTCTGGTCGTTCCGGATATGTCCATTGATCTGCTCTACGTACCGGCATTGGTGAAAATTAACATCACTGTTCTCTTTATTCCCGGTTAACACGTACAAAGTGACTTATATTATGACAGCTATGTTCTTGATTTCGCCATAAAACCCGATGATGGATTATTCTACATTACCGGCATCGAAACTTCCCCTCCGGGTACTCATATCAAGCATGACACGAAGAAGCTTAAAGCCATGATGGCAATTGCCCGTAACAATATATAAACTACAACATGAGCCGTGATACCCGTAACGGACAGTGAGGAAATCTCCGATACGTAATACAGTCAATTCGCATGCAATGTGGATGGAAAAGTTTTATCCACTCTTTGTGTCGATGAAACCGCGAAACATAGCCCTCCTAAAAATCTAGAGATATTGATACAGCTAAAATCTCCCTATATACCGTTCATTAACTATGATTATGGACAATTGACAAGATGTAGCACCTCCGATTTCTTTTGAGACGGTAACGGAAAGTGGCAGTACACCATCTTGAAACCGTGAAAGGTGAAAATGGTTGAATGGTAAACCTTTCGATGATGCCATAAAGCAATTGATCATAAATGATCAAAAGAAAGTTGAGAAGCTTCAGGAGAAAGTTGGAACTTAGGAAACAGCAAATATCATTGAGTAAGGAACGATTGGCAGCGGGAAATGACCGCTTTTCACAATTATTCGAGATGAACGAACTTCATCTTTAAATTGAACAACTAAGACTAGAGATGATACATTGGAACGAAACTTCACAGAGGAAGAAAGGCCGAAAGTTATAGATGCATTTTCATTACTTGCAAATAAATTGCGTAAACAAAACTGACAGTTTGTAATTTGAATAATTTTTTAAGGTGGGACTAGAAAATTAAAAGTAGGCACAAACCAGCTCCCTGTTCTCCCGACACGTTTTGTAGTTCAAAAGAAGTGCTGAAGAAATATAAATTAAGAATATAGGTACCCGTCGTACTTTGAGTAGGACAAAAAAATCATTTCTTACCCACATCATCTTAGATAGTTATAATTCCATTTAAATACCTCACAAGAACCGTTTATCATCATATAAAGTAGCTGCTGTTCTGATGGTACCATGCCGAGATCGTACCTAACTTTTAACCACAGTCTGACCACGTCTCTTTTCTCCTCAACTATATATAGCTGTTCCACGTCTATATTTAGATATTTTTCTAAATCTAAATTTAAGCTGTTATCTCCAAGTAGCATTAACAGATTTGGATATGGCATTCCTTAGCATGCCATCTTCCAAACTCCGGTCCATTGAGCGAAAATATCAGACCGTCCGGCATTGTAAGGGTCTGATATGATAAACTTGGTGTGCCTTTTTGTTCGGAGTAACAGGACCTTTCCATTTAATTTTCACCACTGGGCGTACCATCCTAAGTTTTGTACAATCGACGAATCTCACACACTTTTCGAGCGTAGTGTACTCCTACTTGGTGCACTCTACATATAAAAATGATGGTTTTCGTATAATGACTCTCTTGAAGGTTGTAACTTGGTGACCGTAGATGTTTACAAAGTGATACAGACTTTCACAGAAACATTTTCTCATCGGCGAAGATTTCATGGTGAATACAATATCGAGGTCCATCCAGTTGCATGGCGATGAGCTTCGTTTCAAGACGATGCAAAATGATGTGATTTCATCACATCGAGGCTGTAGATATGACTTCATCACATCTACAGCCTCTCCACCTCGCTTTTCCGTTTTATAAACGCAATTATGCTGCAATTGTTGACATGCTGGTCACGCGGAACCGAAAGTATTGAAGCGGCATCTGCTCAGAATACGTCTTTATATTGAATGTTGAAGCACGTTTTCTTTGTGTTCTTAAAGTGATATTTTCAAGATCGTATTTCGATTCTTTGTGCCATTGATACAATCTTAGCTGCACCACCAAGTTTGCCGTTCCCGGCATTACAGCTTTGACAGTGTTTCCACTTCGTTTCCTTCGGTCCCTCGCTTCCCCTACTGCGTACGACGCCCTCACAACCATGACCCGCAATGTTCTGTTAAGATGTTTCATCGACTGGTCTTTTGATTTTTTTAAAGGAATCCTGCCTTTTTGTTATACCCGTGTCGCTTGCATGACGGAAATCAATCACAATTTCGTTCTCCATTTTCGGCTTCCCTAACGACTTTCGATCGAAGGCGCAAAATTTTTTATTCGTTATTTTTTGCCACGTGGCCATAATATCAAACACCACAATTTAAGCACTCCCGATTTTTCAAAAAGATCTTTTGTCTCGGATGGGTGTCATTATTCGTAACGTAGTCATTGGTAGATCTGAATAATCGAAATGATTACTGATGTTTTGCTGTAAATTTTATGCTACCAACGATGTAGCTCATCTCGTACGCGTATTTCCAATTGCCACTACCGCATTTTCGTGATGAAAATTTGAGAGGCAGTCAGTCTACATTGCAAAATGTAAGAACTACAGTTCAGGATATCACGTCAACCATGGTCATCGTACATGTGGGCCAAAAATCGGTGTATGTTCTGTCATTGGCTGCAATGAAATAACGGTCCCCACGTGTGCCCCGAAACCAATATTTTTGATTTCAGGCTCAGTCAGTTAGATTATAGGCTATGAGTCCCTTCTAATATGGCTGCTGTGTTGACATTAAATGTATTAAATGGTGTACAGTGTTGACCACATTAATACACATTTGAACATTGCATATGGCTAGTAGTGCACCCTTCGCAAAATTTCCGAAGGGTGCACTACTAGTGCAGAATTTATTGTGGGGTTTAATCCCACACGTTCTACACGTGTATGAAAATTTGGACGGATTTGCACATGAGAACAGGTATTTTCCGGTGCTGAAAACAGTCTACACAAAGCCGAACGGACTTAATTGATGCTTTCTACCAGCAAAACAAGCGGAGGAAGCAAACTATGATTCACGAGTTCTTTAACAGTAATGGTAGAAATGTGTAAACAAAATTTTATTGGAAAAAAATACAATTAGACCCAATACAGGTGTGTTTTCTACATGTTTAGGGGGCTGACTCGTCTTATAATAGAAGGAATTTGGGAGGAATTAGGGGAGAATTAGAGGAGAATGATTTTTTAGTCATATATTTGCTGTCTAGGGCCTAATCGTGGAATGGCCCACTTTTATTTTCCTCCTCCATTATTGCACTCTGAGAGGACAGCACTGTTTTTGTACACGACACCGGTGTCCACTGCTATGGAATATGAAATCGGTGCACTAACGGGGTAGTACAGTTTACGAGGGTTCTTTCGGTACGGGCAATAATTCAAAATTAAATTATGATTTTACTCAACTTTTCAACTTTCTGAATTATTTTTGAGGTGGAATTGTTGTTCTCAGTGTTAAAAAAAATCTTTAAAAAGATATGCAGCAAAGAACAACGCGTGGATTAATAAAAAAGCACACATTTAAAAAAGAGAACATTTTAAAAAAATTATCACTGTAAAATTAATACTTCCACTGAGATGAGAAAGTTGAAAATATTTATGAGCTGGAGGCAGAAGAGAGAAATTTTACGTTCAAGTAATTAAAGCCTGGTTGCGCAAATAGGCACTCCAATGTAAACCTACCTCAGTGGGGGTATTAATGCTGTAATGCAAATCGCTTCGCGATTGCCCGACGCGACATGGACCTAGGTTGAATAATGGAAGGGTGACCGAATTGGATTTCTCTATTAAATTGGACTACCGTAGATTAATCCGGGTTGAACCTGCTACCGCGAGATGGACGATCACGCCCGCAGATTCAATGATTGTCCTACTGTGCATTTGGTGTTATTGAACCCTCGACCCCGAGATGGCAAGAAAGACATCGCTGTCGCTATAGCTTACGCTGAGTACTCGAAAAAGGGTCTGATCCGCACAGCATTCGAATCGGCATGCATAGTGCATAGTGCATACATTAGGATTTTGAAGTGATTGAGGGGATTGTAAGTAACTACTTCGCACAGTAAGCAAGTAACACAACATGCATATTATATTGATTTTCGTGGAAATTAAAAGGAGCTAATTCTCACCGTATTCCCGCGAAATACGTTTGTAGCCAGATTAGAAGCTTTAATCTATATCGACTTAAAGCACTGCAGGTCGCTCAGGTATGAATGTCGTGCCTCGCCGTAGTTGGGTCATCGTAGCCACGGCATACACAACAGCCGGTACCGTCGTGTCGGTTGCTTGTGTTACATATTGTGTGTCTATACCACTCTCGACTCAGACGTCCTCCCACTTATTAAAGCCAGAAAACCTCGTCTCGATCTAAACGCCCCCCGTCAGCCTTTGCGATACACCGTCGTATCAACAATACGCCCGTGGGCATCAATTAGCCTGACACTTCCCCAATCATTACCCTTACGTAAAACGTAAGAATACACTCTCGGAAGCATGTAGTCCTCGTCTCCTACAGTAATTATCTAGAATATTCCTCGTCCCATACGGTAACTACACAGCCCAGCCCTGACCAGTCCTAGTCCACGTTCATAGTGGCTCCAGCACGACCTCCCGTTTCTACCTTCTCGCTCTTCCAAAACGCTACTTCGGACTGCAGCCTCCAATGACTGAAAGTGAAATAATCCGTACATACTCTTAGAGTTTTGGCACTAAAAATACGAAAGCAAAAATTACTACTCACACTCTGAAAAGAGTTTAGCCTTTACATAAATACTCCACAACAGATTATGTTTTTACTAAACCAAAATGTGGTTTATTATTCGGGACGAAAAATTTATTTCAAAATTTATTTCATATGAAAGCTTCGGCAC
Source organism: Odonthalia washingtoniensis (assembly GCA_032358235.1). Classification (NCBI taxonomy): domain Eukaryota; phylum Rhodophyta; class Florideophyceae; order Ceramiales; family Rhodomelaceae; genus Odonthalia; species Odonthalia washingtoniensis. The sequence continues at coordinate 4,783 of JAULBU010055914.1, read as the reverse complement.
CATCGACGTTCGAATTTTAAGTCAATTCAAATATAAATGGAGAGAATATTTTACTGATAAAATATAAAAGTAACTTCGGTAAATCAAAAAAAGAAGCTAGCACCGCTGAGTTTCGATCTCAGGACCGCTGGGTTATGGGCCCAGCACGCTAACCACTGCGCCACGGTGCTCGGCGTGACCAGGAACAAAATTTAGAGACCAAATACCGAACGTTTGATATATTCAGAAAGGATTCTTGCTGTACAAAAGATAAACAGTAAAACCTTTCCCAATTTCCAAAAAATAAAAAGAAATTAGCACGATGGAATTGAGGGGGCTCAAACTACCGACCCAGTAGTCTCATTGTCAATTCCATCAACAGCTCTCAGTGAGAAAAGAAACCGGTTCTAAAACATCCCATCAAATATATGTAACGATTCGAACCAGAAGCACGCCTTATTGAAGTATTATTCTGTCCCGTTCCCCCAACACTGTAAATCATTGATTCGTGGTATGATGGAATTCGTTATGGTTCACGTCAACAACGGTGATCGTATCGCATCATATTTTCATGCAATTTTGATAGTTCAAGGGAGACGTCTAACTTTGTAATTTACAAATACCAATTATCCTACTTCAGTATCTTCCAGCGTTAGGAGAAATTTCCATTTCCTGTTTTTGCTAGCAATCCACAACTAGGAGGTGCTTGCTCACCTCATACGCAATGGGACATATTGGCCTAGGCGTACACAAAAAGAGACAGAGAAATAGATCAAACTAGCGTAGAACAAAGGCAGGTAGGATGACACTTATAGGTAGCTACCTGGCGGGAGGGAGTAGAAAAATTTCTAGGGTGAGATCAGGGGCAGGGAGTCAAAAAGGGATGAAGACGGTTGGTGAAAAAACGTTGCCGATTAAGTTGATAAATCTACTGCACTCCTTGCCATGGGTACTAAATGTACACGTGGTAGCAATTGTGATAATGAAAACAATGCAGCCTCCAAACTTTTCTAACAACCATTCGGTTTCACTTGGATTGTCGCATTACGCAGCAGTAAACTATACATTGATCCTTCCGGTACTACGGAAGAACCATTGGTTGGATTCTTAGCCTTTCTGACAATGACTAAATTTTGGCAATTTTATGTCATTAGAACATACGTCATCATAGCCTCATAAACGAGAGTTAAGAAAAGTCCACTATGTAGTATACAACACTTAAGAACCCAGTTGAAAGTTTTTAATTGAGCCACTTTTCCATCATCATTCGCAATCATGTATATCACTCCCATGAGATCAAAACTCCATTCAATGTCGTACAGATTTCAAACAACAAATATTTTAAAATGATAGTTACTAAAGAGTGAATTTAATGCCAAAAAATATATAAATTATGGAAGAAACGTTTTGACCACATATGTGTACTTCGTACAGCTTCTTGAAGCGTTCTGATAGAACGATACTCCAATATGAAATGCCTTGTTCTCATGGTCCAAGAATGAGTTATTGTGCTATGTTATCATAGCTTACCATTGGTACTGCCATCAACCAATCAGATCATTCCATATGGCAGTATCAATGGTAAGCTATGATAACATCACACAGTTATGTAGATGTGATGTTTATGTCTTTGTGTTGACAATGTAGAAGGGTTGAAAAACAGAGTTTTTGATCTGGCTGTTGGTGCCTCAACAAATTTTCTTTTCTTCTTTCCTGCTCGGAATGACAGGGATTTTAGGGAGCTCTCTCAATATTCATGATTTAATATCGATATTCCACACGTCGTTGTGACCCCATTGCCATTAGGCTTACTCGCCAACTCTACGTGTACTCCTGTGATGGTTATAACATCATAACATCCATGTGCGCTACCTTGGTCTGAAGCAATCGGAATTAGGCTTACTCTCCTTCTCTTCTTGTACTGTGATGGGTGCTCTACTCCTTCATGACAGTAGTGTAAATGAGACCATTGTATACACAGTTGCTATATTAACATGATTAAACTTTGGTGTTAACATCGTCCTACTATTCATCAAAGACAAAATGTCAAATGAAACCCAATCATTTAGGCTCTCGATTCCGGGGACCCAAACTATTAATATTACTCGTATTATGAGTTTATTATTCAAAAAGCGGATATTAACAGTTCTTACATCCTATGCCTGAAATTTGGAAGCATATGTACAATTTAATTGATCTCCGCAGTTACAAATCGGAAATTTGATGAACTCGATGTTCAAAATGAAAATTAGATCCCTGCTACCTCTGTAAAATTTAGAAACATAACCCGTTACTTTGGAATGACGATTAAAGAGTTTCTTAAGTTCGTTCATCACGGTGGCACCGTGATGAACGAACGTTCAACAGATCTGTTCTTCAGCTGTACAGCTTTCCACCACTGGTGGAAAACTCTACTGCTGAAGACATATTCCAACCTTACCGAAAGGTTAACGCCGCCATAACAATTCTACTTTCACCCCACCAAAGCACCAGACTGTAGTTTAAAGTATATTGCAGAGAAATATATTCAAAAAATAGAATGTTTTTTGAATATACATCTTTTTAAATAGGACGTTCCGTATTAACAATTTAAAAAATGTTCAAGATTCTGTCCAATCTTAGGCAATAGAATAATATATCAGTTCTAAACGGTGTAAACATCATAATCCAGAATCGACAGCGTATCCATGAATGATTATCAAACACATAAATTCAAACGTAAATAAACAAATAGAGCAAGTCAATGAGGAAGAAGTTCACAAACAGAACGACACATGATCGAGTATTGTTGAAACCAATTTTGAAGCAACGTGGCAGGAAACAAGATGTCAAGCGGAATTGCATTAAACTAAAGCAACTCAACCGATCTATTTATACAAATGGATATACCAAAACATTTTTCGGACAGATAAGTGCATGATAACAATATATTTTGATTCAAAAAAACCAATAGATATTATTCCTGCGTTTGAAATGTACGTATGTTTCATTGTAGTTTAGATTATTAGGCTTATGCGTTCATTTCCGTACTATATGGCATGGACTATGAAGGGGGTGCATTTGTATTGAAAGATTTGGGACTGTCTTTCGTGGCAGACAACTCCATTGATTATTTAGTAGTTTGCGAGACGGAAATTGCATTATATACTCTGGACGGTAATGTTGTGGCATACCATTACATTCTGCGTCCTGTGAGTAGTTCTGAGTATAAATAGGGAGTCAGTAGATGAAGAACGGAAATAATAAAAGTCATCATATCTTTATGTAATCACCTGCTTCACTTGGTGCATATCAACATTTTGAAAAGAGACTGGTTGTTGTATAGATGCTTTGAAAGAGTGTGATGTTGAAAGAGAGGACAAAAATATGTTGAAAGGGCTTAGTGTTGGGAAATTCTACAAGAATTTCTGGCAGCGTATGATGTTGAAAATTTCCACACGGAATCTTTGAAAGGCTGTGTTCTTGGAAAGGTCTTCAGGAATGAGCGCCGTTAAAATTCGAATATGTGACAGATCTTCAGGAAAGAGCGCCGTTAAATTTGGACATGTGAAAGATCTTTACGAAAGAGCGCCATTAAAGTCGGATATGTGAAAGGTACAACAGAAATTTCTCCGTTAAAGTAGGATTTGTGAAACGTATACACGAAAGATCAATAATAATGTAAGAGGCATTTCAAAAATAAGCTCGATAGATCTTCAAATTCTTTGATGCCCTGTCACCTCGGTAAATGTAAATTCGGAACAAATAACTAGAAGGATGTGCCATTGTTGGCTTCGCGTTGGAAAACATTAGAAGACAAAACAGCGAAAGGAATTAGTCGAGGTCAATGTCAAAAGGGATCAGAGCGATTAAGAATAGAAGGCACCCCATTTGCATTATGTTTTATTGGTAACATAATTACACACTAAGATAATATGATATTGTCACCAAGAAGAAAATTCTTTCGTTGTTATCAGAACAGAAATATGCAACTAGAAGCTGGACCAATTTGTTTCGAAACTTTAATCATTGTAAACATATGTCAGGTTAACCTTTTCATATAACGACATAACATTCATATCATTGATTTAATGTTGAAAATGATTAGGAACCACATATTTTACGACTGTCTTGGTTTTGATAGTAAAGATCTAGCGCGGGTAGAGAAAGACTTTGCACACATATTTCCAGTTTCGCCAACATACACAGTTCTTGGCTCAACCACGAAAGATGTTGTGCGTTTAGTACACTCCACAGGACCAGCACAGCCTGATGTGGGTGGCCGAATAATGTGATTTAAAATTGAATCGTTCCCCAGCACTGACCGTCGACATATGCTTAGCGTATTCACATCGTCATTTAGTTTGACACCAATTATTATTTTTCTTGTAGGGATGGTACTGAGGTCGTACTTTCCGTTCTTTATACCAACGTCTGGCGAGCCGTCATCACAGCTGAAGTCTTGAATCGTCTTTGAAATCATTTAGAATAAGAAAAGTGTTAGAAACCAATACGCTTTGCATAGGAGGAAAAAAACAAATTTAGAGATAAATTATTGATAACTTACAACATCATCGGCAGAAAATTCACCACGAGCGTTGATCTTTCCGGTATAAGTTTTATATTCCCGAACCGTTACGACAACATTTGTACCGGCGGAAAATGATCGAAGATCAGTAGCGATAGGTTGAAGGGCCGAGGAGTATTGAAATTTTGCAAATACCCTTTTAAACAAGGAATCAGTCTTTCTTACCACACTGTTGTTTCTAGCAGACTCTTGGCTGTTGATATCCATTGAGGGATGTTGTTAGAATGAATAGTGCAT
>JAULBU010055903.1:0-12191 GCA_032358235.1 Odonthalia washingtoniensis | reverse complement strand
CTGTATAGTCCGAAACCGGCAGTAAAATTAAAAGAGATAATAGTGACCTCGGGCATCACTAATTAGGTGCTGAGCTTGAATTGTCTGAGAAAACATTCAGCACCTGGAACCAGTGTAATGAAGTACGTTATTAGAGATGTTTTTATTTCGAATTGAATTGAGAGGTGCTGAGAATGGTGCTGATATTTCTAAAGAACTCAACAAAACTCTCAGCGAACTGCACTTTTATTTTTCAAAGAAGTAAGAAATAGTCATGGCACAAAGTTTTGAGCAATTGAAAAATTTGGATAGGGAACCGTGTCTGAGGAAGGTGTTTGGAAGAAAGGGGACAGTTGTGGAAGAAACATGTAAAAATAAATACAGTAGTGCTGTATAGTAACCAATATCTTTACAAATGTATGAAAGGACGTAAGGAAAAGAATGGAAAAATCCGGACGGAAATGGCATGTAACCCTGTCACAGAGAATACCACTGGTACACTCGGTGACAGGGTTACATGCCAATCAAAATCCTGGCCGGATTTCAACTTCGATTTTGTACATTTTTCTTTCGTATTCCAGTCGATTTGAATCATGAAATTATCATGATGGAAAGAAATGAAATATGTCAACCGTATCGGGAATTTATGATGGATTTGGAAACTCAGGATGTTGTTCCGGAGGCGGGTATTGGAAAACCGAGAGAATATTTGAAAATGGAACCAACGAATGGGAATGTGAGAGAGGACGTAACTATGGATATAAACGAATAAAACTGAGGGAGGATTAGCAGTTTTGATCTGCATGATGTGCACATAGAGGATGATGGGAAGATTTCGAAAACCGTACGGGAAGGACAGAAGAATAGAATGTAGATGAACTACAAGAACATAAAGTGAGTACTAGAAACGGTACGAAAACATCTGATGGGAGAGGAGGGACGACCGTATCTGAAGAGTTGGCCCGAAAACCCGTGAATGCAGCGCACATAAACGGGGCAGTGGTGACACGAATAAATAGAAAGACAGGGAGCATAGACCAATTGGATGTTCTAGGAAATGTCTTAAACCGAACGGATGCACAGCGTGAAGGACAGTTTGTGGATGGAGAGGTAACCGAAAGCAGTGTAACAGTTCGTGAGGGGACAGTGCTTGAAACAGGGGAGTGCGACGAAAACACTCAGAAGTGTACACACGATGTAGAACGGGAAAAGTTGTGTGAGAAGTAGGGTGAAGGGAGAACTGATCGGTACGGACATGATGTATGAAGTGGTGCAAATGGAATCGGAAGTCAAGTAACCCGGGATGTGGGGATTGAAAAGGAAGTATTCAATGCAGAAGCCCGAATATGTAACGGGAATACTGCATGAAATATGTTGGAACCGATGTGGGAGGATGTAAATAATACAGTGTTGGAAGGCCTCGTAGATAGAATAATAAGAGCAATGTAACGATAGGGAGAAGTGAAGACAAAAACAGCTTTCCAAAATGGTATTTGGACGAAGTTTTGTGTTTGGCGGAAGCATGGGTTACGCAAACGGATAATATTTTCCGGACGGGTGATATCATCTAGTCGGGGATTGAGAAGTATTTCAGGGAGCAATTTTGCATGATAAGATCGAAATCGTCCATCCGGTGTAAATGGGGACCTTCGCATTATAGCCAGTTTTGGAATGCTTGTTACGCACAGGAATTGAGCGGGATCCGTAATTTTGAGAATGAAACAGCATGAACACACAAGCCATTTTCCATAGTAGAAGACGACAGGAGCAGGAGACAAATCATGGGATTGGGTCAACTTTTATGTACATGGGAGCAGCTGAGTACTTGTATGGTATTCTAAAACTAGTTAGGATGGATGAGAATGGAAACGTACTAATACAAAGGAATCGCCGTACGGATGGTGGTAGAGTCGACAATTATAGTGGAGATGTGGATGCATGGGAATTGGGACATGTATAACGAGATGTGAGTTGAAGTGGTAACTGTAGTTCCACTATAATTACAACAAGAACTGGATGCTCTATATCGTCCAGAAATGAAAGGCGTAGGAGCAGAAATGATGAAGTGGAAAGCGTTGGGGAATTTACAGCCGATGGAATGGACGAAACCGGTTGGTATAACTGTTTTCAAGTACGAATAAAAAGGATGGCTGGAAGTCAAATGAATTTGATGTTGTAAATAGAACTTTCCTCCAGTTCGACTACAAGGTCGGCGAAGCTTCTATTTTGACATGTGAAATTAGACCGTATGGATTAAGGGCAATGATAAGAAAATAAAATGAGAAAAAACGACGAGGGTGTAGATGGATAAATGAATGGAATTCAAGGGAATTGAGTAGAACGAATGACTTCATGCCTCACTCAAATGACATAATGAAAAGTTGAAGAAAAACAAAGAGATATTGGAAAGCTTGAGAAGATGTATATCTTTTTGAAATTTCTTCCGAGAGGATCGACCGTATACGAGTGAATGGTAGGGTAGTTAAAGTTTTTGCATGGTGTACGTGGAACCGAATCGAATAAATAATATGGTAAAAGAATTGGTGTGACTGTTTGGATCTTGCATCGCAGAAGCATTAACAGCCTAAAGTGGATATGGTCATATTTTGTTTCAAGTCCCTGCCTGTGCATAACGGCACTGCCGTCTTGCACCGACAGAATTTTTTTGGTATTAGGATATGATGTATCATAATAAGGAAAACTATTTCTCAATTTTTATAGGTTGAATGAATTGAAGGACTGTTCATGGAACCCATCCTTCTAATTCTGCGTTATGTAAACGAGATTCTTTTGTAGACGTATATGTTCATAGTGATCAGTGAACTGCAGATCGAGTTTCAATAAGTTCCGATTCTACTGCAAATTATTCATGTACTTCATTTGAAACACGTGTAGCGTTCAATTTCAAATAATATGAAGAAACATCAATACGGTTGTATTCTGTTTCTATTTTGTTAGCTGCATCCTATGCGGTTATAGGTCCAGCGTCTCCATGGAGAAACTGACGCATACATTTTATCATGTTGAGTAACACAATGAAGACCTTGGAAATGAGAATAGTCTCAATTAGTTCCCAGTGTCTATTATATCACCGCAAAAGATTGAATTTGGACTGAACAATACCGAATAGTCACTAGACATATATTCGAAGAGATTCTTGCTTGGAGGAAAACTTCCGTTCTATTAGACCGTCTGATCTTGAAATGGGGACGACGAATATTGGTCAGTGGGAATATATACCTTCGCCCAGAAGGTACGGTAGATTGTGCGGTTGGGTGTCTTTCGATATGTCGTATCATTCCGAAACGGTAATTAAAAATTGTTCGAATGACATTAGTTTGAAGAGCGGTGATCTCAATAACGTTCAGATCGTTGTTAGTTAGTGGTAGCCCAGAGAATCACGGCAAATAATTCAAATCGTAATCGCATCATGCGTCAAATTGAACTGTTGCACTCTTCAATTCTCAGTCAGCTTCACATTGAACTTTTTCACTCTTCGATTCTCGGCTGCTAAGGAATTGACCTTTCATGGTCGCAGGACAGTTTTTTTGAACGAATTTATGCAATCCACTTAACCGATAAATATTGGAAATTCTATATTGGAAAACTTTTGTTCATTCGAATGTAACTCTGTAACTGTTGGAAACTTGTCGAAAATCTTACCATCATACATCTCTGAGAGATCCGTGCAGAATTGTCTGAAATACAGCCCAATAGACTCCTGATATACGTAGATTATATCATCAAGACTGCATGAAAAGTACGACTGATTATGATACGTAAAGAACAAAGTATCTTCAAACCAGTTTGTATACGCCTATACCCAAAACCTTTAATCTATTGATTCCATAATTCCGTACGGTACTTGCGTAGGTCCCCCTTTATGTGGAAGTATAGCACCAGAGGTATAGATAATCGTCTTTAAAAGATTTACTCTGAGAATGTTATATTTTTGTCAACATAATCCTTGTTCCAGGAGGACACACCGCGACGGTAGTTTTTGGACTACACAATACAACTAAATTAACCACCATTCTACTATCCAGTAGATGGTTTTAGGCGATGAAGAACTTCCGTCACGCAAAGTACGATGTTGTTTCGATGCTTCAACGAACACATAAAAAGTCTAAGTCGCTGCATCGTTTCTTTTCAATTCTCAGCAGTCCCTGTACACCCATTTGTTCCATTTATCAATATGAATTGGGTTATTAATGTTAATATGATTGATGTGATATACGAAACGGTACAGTTGGAAAGGTTGATACGGATAATATCAATATTCATGACGACTTAACTTGTAGTTGAAGAAAAATGCAACAATATGTTTATAAGAACCGAACGGTACTGTATTATGTTCACCTTAAATCGATGGTATTTTGCTGAACAGGTTCAGTAATCTGAGCATTTGATACGCATAGAAAATTGGACGACATAACCGTATCGGATATGGGCATTTCCTCGTGAAAAGTGTAACTCCGTGAACACTAACTGTTGAATTGATATGTAACCACTGTCTCTAGCAACCGAAAAATGTTTTGGTAGACGGAACCTTTGCGAGATAACATTTTCAGGATAACGTATGTTCCACAGTGTGGTATACCATTGCTATTGCATAGCCTAAAAAACATCTGAAATATATATACCGAACGGAAAGTAACAATCAACACCTGTTCGAAATAGATGTTGGTATGACAGGTAATGACCGTTGTGCTTTAAAAACGTACAGTACATTCCGACAACGTGTCGAATATGAATTTTATTCGGAATTTTATTGTGCAGTGTGAGGGGAAGGACAGTACGGTCCATGCGCAATAGTCATTGAAAGGAAATGATATTGGGAACCAGCTGTTTTTGTTTTTAATTATATGTTGGTACGAAGAGGTATTCCATATAATGAAATTCGGGAAAATGTTCCAGTAGTGGAAAATGGCATGGTTTGTCATAACTTTAAGATGTTTTATAAACTTTTGATGTGCAATGTGAAGCAGATTACCGAACAGTTCATGTGAAGTCTTGATTGTCAGAACACTACATCAGGAACCAAAGGATTTCTTTTCTAAGTATCAAATGAACCTAAGATGTCTGCTTCATAATAAAATTTAATTTTTCCATGTTCCGTTTTTAAATTATGTGATGTAGCCCTGTGTGATATATGGAGAAAATCATCATTTTAGTTTCTTTATATATGCTTACAGTGGCGGCTTAGAGTAATTAATATCGAGAAAGAAATGCCCCGCATCGGGGGAAATCTTCCGCTCAAGTTCCGTCAGTGTCACCAACAAGAATCGAACTCGCGTCCCTACCATCGGTGCGATTGGACGTAACCAACTAGGCCACACTGATACGCGGAGCTAATTGTTTACTTTTCTTTACAAATTTATAGTTCTTGCTTCTGTAAGCAATGCTTACAGAAGCCCTATTTCATAGTAAAATGCCACCGTCGGCCGCTGCAGCGAGCGACCGGTTAGGACACACAGTCAAGTACCTTCGCGTTGATCGGCACGCTGCACCGTTGAGCAACTTTCTGACCGCTTTGTCATCCAATCATGACTTCCCCAATATATGATATTGAAATAGGCAGCAGAATAATACAAGTAACTACGAAGACTTGGGAGAACAGATGAATTGGTGATTAATGATAGGTATATGATATTGCAATAGGCAGAAGTACTACTATAAAACGTCAAAATGTACCATACGTATATTATAAGTATGGCATACTTTGACGGTGTGTGGTGGTTTATACTTGCAATTGAAATTCGGAACACACACGTACATACCGAACGTAAAACAACATTCGGCATATGTGCATACCAGATGCATTAATATGTCATTAATCACAGAATTAATGGTAATATATGCTCCACTGTGCAATGCGTAGTAGTTTTTGAAAACATATTGTCCAGGTGGTGACACAGAATTAAGTGTAGTATCAACATGTGAACATAACGTGCTGTTTTAGGAAGGATTTTTTCTTACTAGTATTTTTAAAATGGTGCCATCAATGGAATGGTACCGTAAAAGAATAAAGTATGGAATTAAATGTAAAATAGCATAGACAGAAGGTACTGATCACATTATCGCTAACGGAACAATATCATTCATCTGGGGTTCTGCCCTTACAATAGGGTGGTTTTCGTCCTGTTAGGTACTGGTTATGGGCACGTGGTTCTGTAAATTCAATTCGAAATCTCTGCAAAGCAATATTTACTTCATTGACAGCGTTCCTTAAATAATTATTCAGATTAGATGTGAACAACCAGAGAATCTCAAGGAAATTTAATAAACTAGTATGAATTCGCGTGAGCGCAGTTATGTACTTCACATTTAAAGGGTGTTATGGATCGTACTGAGTTCATATTTCTGCCTCGGATGCTCTTGAGTTTGTCAACTCTACAGGGAGACGACGTGATAATTCGCACATCCTCTCTTTCAACTATTTATTCTCTTCCGTAACGGTTCGAAATTCCCAGATTTCATTTCCCAATTACTCATCCACCCGATTGAGAAGAACAACTACTGGTGCACTCAGTACTGGTTGAAAAATTAAAACCATTTTCAAATACCTGTCCGAATAGGAATATACTTCATGGATACATTACTCATCATAGACATCCACGACCATGTAATATGCCTAATCCCCACCATTATTATGACGTTCCGGGCCCATGTATGTCACTTCCCTTTCCTTCTATCCCATCTAAATGAACAAGTTCTGCATAATGTAGCCATATTACACCATTATGAAGGGACGTACGTTCCTCTTAGGTATACTAATCACCGGATAATACGAACCTTGAAATAAACGAACTCGCATAACAATGACATGTTGTACTCTCTCGTCACCGACCGTTAGATTCATAATTACTCCATCGTCCCAATTGTAATGAAGGAATGGACAGGCCATTTCTTTTTCAGTGCTATCCAATCCACCTCACATGATAGATGAATTGCAAGAAGAACTTTGGTCAGATTGTAATATCAAATAATGAACAATTCAATCATAAATGCACTCATACATAGCCCAAATAATTCCGCCAGTATCTTAATGGATGAACAGGAACGTATACTACTGGAGGTTGATTTGATGAATAATGTTACCTTGACAGTTAATGGCTCATGCGTCTATGTTACGTAAAATAGGGAACATTTAGAAAACATAGGTTATAGAAAGATAAATTTGAAAAGGCAACGGTTTGAAAATGCAAATGCAGGGAAAGTAAGTACGAACTGGGATAAGTTGAAAATTAACATTTCCACGCAGTAGGGTAGACATACTGTTATGGATGAAATATCCAATTTCGTCGTAATGAAATAAACAGCCGTAGTTACCGTGACGAATTAGTATATACCTGAGCGGATTCAAAGCATCAACTGAAAAGTTAGTATTAGAATGACAGTTTGAATTATATAATGACGTGATAACCTGAATATTTATGTGTATAAAGAAAATCCAACATTCTATATGACGGCATGTATGACGAAAATGGAAAAAATATGAAAATAATCATATGTCTGGTACAAAAATATGGGACAGAACAAGTCAGGATGGGAAAATAAAACTGACAAAAAATTTGGAAAAGAAAAATGGTCTATTTAACAACTCAAGTATCGACATAATCTTTTTTTTGAAAGCAAGATCTAAACCAATAAATCTAGTAACAACACTTATTGTAATGCATCACATCAATCCGAACTATCATTCATGTCTAGAAGGAGCGGTCGAAGTAGACGGTCTTCATTGACGTATGTTAATTCTCCAACATCAATTCCAAGAATTCGCAACCATGATGTGACTAACACGGAAATTTCCAGACCTTATGTTACTTCAACCTATCTTCATACAGAACTTCAGACAACGGAATTTTTGTTGGCGGATAAGCAGCACCCAATAACAGTAGTTACTCTTGCTTATCCGATCCGGACACATCGAAGTTCTAATCGACAACTGGCACACACTAATATTGTCAACAAACATCGTTATAAATGTACGGAGGAAAGACTAATGGCAAGACCTACAGTACATTTAAACCAGTGTATTGAGGAGTGCAAACGTAATCGGTTGTTTGATGGATTTAGATATGAATTGATGAATGATGTTCCAACCGGTAAAGGTAGTAATTCGAACGATGACAGAAGGAGTGGTAGGGAATCTAGGTAACATAACGGGCAACAAAACGGGGTCATATGGGAGCACGTGCATTGGGTTGTATATAAGTCCAATTCGCAGACACAATCTGAGTACGGTGACTAGAAGAGGTTGCTTATCAGGAAAGAGCCTTTTAGTTAATTCATCAGATGCAACGTCGTACAGAAAGAAGGGGAGGTTTCGAAGAGATTAACTATTTTGCGCCGAACCGCGTTGGCTTGCTCCGCGAATTCAAGGATCGTTTAGAACCCCCTCGCCAGTTCTTTACCAACGCGTATTTTTCAATACCACTCGCTCCAATCGGATTGTTGAAATACATTGCTGAAATCTACGAACTCCCAGATCCAATGCTCACAACCACCCTGCAACTGGAATTGCAATATGACCACTTTAAAAAGACACCCTCATCACACACACCTGGCTCGCGTCCATAACACAAAGGTCGAGTAATGAATTACGCACAATTTTCCAGACCTATCTAAGAACTAGAGAGATAAACCCATTCAACCAGCCACCGCCTCCAATACAACCTGCAACTACACGCCAACCAACCACTCCTGCAGCAACAGAAATCCCACCACTTTTTCGTACCAAATTACTACCCACCCAACCACAATAACCTTCGCCAAGAGACCGAACATCACCCACTACTCCAATTTGACAACCTACTGCACCGAAGAAGCGTACCGAAAACACGCATGTAAACCAACAGCCTCCTTCACCAACTTATCCACCAACTCGCCACCCCGTCGGCCTCCGCGGCAATAATCGCCTAGCTCAAGACCCCGCAGACCCAGTTAAATGCTGGACCAGTAACAACAAAGGAATCATACAGACGACAATACCACATTCCAGCAGATGAACTCTGGCCAGATCTCTCAGTCAATAACATCCAACTTCAATTCCAAGACCTTTTTGGGCGAGATCGATGAGAGCGTCACGAATAGTATTCGTGACTACTCCATCCTATCCCGGTAACTAAATCTATCAGATGCAATGCAAGCCCTCTTTTTCGTCAACATACTAAGAGAACCTGCAAGAACGTTCTACCTCTCCAACTACGACCAATCACTGTCCTTTTAGCAGATAACTAAAATGATGTTAAGCGAATTTGATTCGGTGGACAGACATAAAGAAGTTCAACTTCGTCTGGACCGCCTGGATCTACGCTACTTCATGCTGGAACACGAAATAACGGACGAGGGCATTGGTCGTTCTAAGATCTCCGCCTACATCAACAAATTAAATCCTCAATGTATTTCGATATACCTCAACGACACCTACAAGCTCAAGGTTCTCAGTTCAGCGGTTGCATCATACGATTGGGCTAAAATCCCCGCACCAACGTAATACGCGGCAACCACAACTTTCAAACGTTCAATACGGCGCTCGCGAACTCAATCGCCATTGAGAAAGAAACCAAACTAGCAAAAAACCTAAACGCAGAGTCAGCTCAGCAAACGGTTTTCGGGCAATATGCAAACCGCCTAACCAGACGATTCAATAATAGTCACCAAAACTATCAATCAAGACCCCCCAATCCTAGACAGAAAAACCGATTCCGATCTCAACACGATACAAGACGTCCGAACCAACAGGGGATAAACAGACAATCATTCAACAACCCGAACACCGCGAGACCATACTGATTCAAATACGGATTCTCCCCTTGGGCGCCTTCTCACTGTTGTTCCCCCGGTGCAACCAAAAGTTCCATCTCATCACACCTCAAGAAAGGCGAAAATCTGTCTTTATACTATCCGACATAGCCAATGGAGTCGAGGAGGAATGTTTTCATCAGACTGAAATCAACTTCACTGATGAGAACGACGACGGAATGTATTCCGAAGACGAAGCAGAAACATTCAATGCAAAAGTAACCTCACCGACTCCAATGGAACCATCGCCTGACGAAGAAGATGACAACACTAACCTTGACTCATCAATAATAGCCTCCAATCTCAACTACTCCTATTCCCACTCTCAAAGAAACGTTATCAAACCGTTTGATACGAACTATAAAAACTCAAGAGACCCCAATATTCTCTCAAACAATTTGATAGACTGCAACAAAATGGATCTCTCAATCCACAGCTCCCATCTATCTGCGTCCTTCTCTCCATCGCTTTGCGTGGACAGTGGCTCTCCTTGCAACGTCATCGGTACATCCTCCCTTGCCACTATCGACACTTTTTCAACACGAAAAGCACTTTTCTTCCCTCAAAGTTTTCTTTCAGATTCGGGGATAGAGTATTCAAATCACTCGGAACCGCCACCTTTTTTCTCGCTACCCCAGCTTCAACAAAAGACATTCGGGTCAGTCTTGACGTCGTCGACGTAGACTTCCGACCTCTTTCGTGACTAAACATCCTCTACTTAAACAACTTGATGATTGACAACATAAACGGCAAGTTAGCCCGTCGCAAACAATTTAAATTCAAATCCAAGATATATTGCCTGGATGAATCGTTCGTGCCCATCTTCGGAAGCTCGTCATCCTACCTATACACGCCTCTCACCCATATCAACACATACAGCACGCACTTTATCCCAGACGATTTCGAGAGACTCCACCGCTCTTTCTTTCACCCAACCCCAGAAAAAAAATTAATCAACCTACTGCTACGAACTAATCCAACTGAGGCTGACCCATCAACACTAAAAATTCTCAACGACATCTCAAACCGATGCGATCCATGGCAAAGGATCGCGTCGGCGACGTTACGCTTCAGATTATCCTTCAGCTCTGATAGCGCTCGTTTCAACGAGAGAATTTTTGTCGATATATTCTACATATCGCTTAAAAAGAAAAAGAATGTCATCCGTCATATAATTGATGAATAGACGCACTTCTCGGCAGCAACAAGATTTAAAAATGTGGAAACAAGGACCGTCTGGCATGCCCTTATTCAAAGCTGGACTGAGATATATACTGGTCTATCAAATCGAAGAATCGTAGACTAGGGCAGCAATTTCGGGGAATCGTTTATAAGTATGGCATCTCTCGACGGAATAACAGTGGAACGAACATGTATTCAAGCCCATAATGGCCTCAGTATCTGCGAGTGTTTCCAAAAACCCATCCGTTCAACTATGTGTAAACTTGCGATCGACCATCCGAAAAGCGATTTCGACCTCCCGCTCGCCCTCGCCACCAAAGCGATGGATGATACCGCCAGTCCGGATGAACTCATCCCGTTAGTTCTCCTTTTCGTATAATACCCCAGAATTAATATGCCGGCAAAGCATGACCGCAGAATGATAACTGACGAAAGGGCTATCGTTGCCCTCATAGCTAGAAACGAGATGAAAAATCTAATAGACAAGATGCGCATAAAACGGGCGCTTCGACACAATGTTTCGTGAGCGACGGACGCAACATACGAATCTGGTGATGAAATCTTGGTATATCACGAAAAGGGAGATTCGCAAAAAACGAAGAATTCCTCGGACCTGTTGAGGTTTCTTCATTCGATAGAAAATGTAAACTGGTGCATGAATTTTATCTACCTGGAAAACAAGCAAGACCTTATTCCATCTCGCAACTTAAGCCGTACATCTCTCCTAGCACCCTTTCAATGGACTTCTTGAAGACAATAAATGCAACATTCACGTCGTACTGTACTCCTTCTTTTTCCGATGACGTTTTCCTTTCCGAAATAAGTCCTCTTAAGGATCCCAGGAGCAAAACTCCAACAATGCTAAAGGCGAGACAAGAAGAGATTTCAAATCTTACTAAACTCAAGACTTTTCGCATTATCCTCAAGAAATAAGTATCCGATAACCCGAATGTGTTACCGGGACGGTTTTTACGAACGCTTAAATCAACGATAGATGGAAACGTAATACATAAGGCGCGGTTTGTGAATGGTGGCCATCGGGATAAGCTTAAAATCTTTATGGTCCACCCGTCACAAACGCTCCAACCTGCATCTACCCGACTTCTACTCGCACTGGCTTTAATTAACGGCTTCTCCGTTTGGACATCTGATGTTACCCAGGTGTATTTTCAGTCAGAAATACCACTGGTAAGAGACCTCTTCTTGGATTCCAGTGTGCCTGA